>QLPI01020695.1:0-11581 GCA_003314275.1 Chroogomphus rutilus | reverse complement strand
AGCTTGTATATGTAGTAAAAGTTATGTCCACTCGATCTGACTCTGAGTCTCACGGCGCCATAGCTGTTGATGTAGTATGAATTCCATTGTTCTCACAATCTTTTTGTCTTGTCATACAGTTCAATTGTTTCAGCAGTGGATTTATCTTCCTTTTCTAGTCACATAAAAAGAACCAACTGAGGCAATAAACTGTGTAGTGTATATATAGTATGCTCCACAGTAGCTTACATCGTCTAAGTTGTATTCACAATAGGTTATGGGCCCCGCCTGATTGCTCATACCTACCCACTCAACAATTCACAATCTACTACTTCGAACCACACCCACCTGTGATGACTTCTCACTCCTCGAAGCTCCTCACATCCATCAAATTTTTTGATAGAACTAACTGGGAAGATTGGTGGTACTCTGTCTGCAGTGCATTCAGACTCTCTCTCATCCTTCATATTCCTGAAGGAACTGAGTTGCAACCAACTGTATCCACCACACCCACAGATGCAGAAATTAGAGCAATCGATGCTTGGGACTTGAGAAACGAAGAAGGGCTTGGCTTAATACAACTCACCATTAAGCCTTCAATCTGGCAATCTATAAAAGAAAATGAAACCATTGCAGAAAACTGGAAGCATTTGAAAGACACTTATGGAACATGCACTGGTCTCAACCTCTGGGTCAATATTACAAAATATTTTGCCACCACCTTCTCTCCCCAACAACCTCTTACCTAACAGATCAATGAGATGTCTGACCTCAAATCACACATCGACACAGCTGGGATGACTATCACAGACAGTCTACATGCCATGCTCATCCTTTGAGCCCTCTCTTCCTCCTATGAAGTTGTGTAGAAAACAATACTAGCAAATGTCAAGGATTACAAAACACTCACTTGAGCTGATATGAGATCCCAACTTCTATCTGAAGAACTGCACCAGGGAACAACCACAGTTGTAACTGCTATCAGACCAGGAAAGAAAACTGCAAGCACCGATTCTTGCAATTGGTGTGGAGGCATGGGCCATTGGGAATGAGAGTGTCATAGAAAACAATGTGGCCTCTTGAGAGAAGAAGCCCAGAGCAAGAGGAAAAAGGGAAACAAAGCAAAAAGGAAAGGAAAACATAAAGAGGACAAGAAGGACTTGCCATAAATAAATGCAGTCCTCAAGGATATTCCCCCTAATCTATCATCTAGTAACACCAATGTAACCTAAACCTCAATCTCTCAATCTCAGATGACATGATTGTTTTTTTACACTGGGTGTGAAACCCATTGGATGCTAGATTCAGGCTGTTCAGATCATATCACACATGAGGTGTCAGACTTCACCAAATACTACCCCCTGATCTCGTCCCAAGTTGTTTGCTTAGCTGATGGCACTACTCGGATCTCCTATGTTGGGACAGGTACTATTTCACCTACAACTCCAGGTCAATGGCTCAGACAAACTGATAATAATTCAAGATGTCCTACATAGTCCTGACCTTGGTGGACATTTTCTCTCCATATGCAGACTTGGAAACAAAGGGATATCTACTACCTTCACTGGCAGCAAGGCCACCCTTAGACTGAAGGGTACCAACTGTGCAGAAGGTCAGTTACTGGGTCAAAGTATTGGCTGACCCTTCACATCTCAGTCCTGACAATCCACTCTGTGCTAAATAAAGTCCATATTGAGGTTTTACATTAACATGCCTGGCTTGGCCACCTCTCTTGGTCAGCATTACGAACACTACAAAATGAAATTGATCCAAAAAGTAAATGTGCCCTCTCAACCTGTGAAGGGTGTCTACTTGGCAAATCAATATGTCAAACATTCAAGTCCTCAAATACTCAAAAAAAAAAACCATTTGAACTCATACACATGGACTTAGCAGGACCAATAAAGACTAAATCTCTACAAGGCAACTGCTATCATTTCATTATTGTAGACAATTTCACACATGTTAAATGGGCATTTTCCCTCTAAACAAAGAAATAGGCATTTGAATGTTTCAAAACCTATGTTGTTTTTGTTTCAACTCAGCTCAAAACCACCCTTCAAGTGGCAAGTTTGATTCATGGGAGAAAATTCTTATCAATAGAGTTTACAAATTTCACGGAAACAAAGGTATCTTACACCAGTTGAAAACCCCTCATACTCTGCAACAGAATGGTATTACTGAACGAGCAAATCATACCATAGACTTGTGCCATACTTCAGTCAGTGGGAATGACAAACACCTTCTGGGAATGTGTAGTTACAACTGCAATTCATGTAAGAAATCATGCTCCTTCACATGTTTATAACTACCTCTCTCCATATGAAAAACTCTTTGGATATCCTCCCAATCTAGCCCACCTCCACATTTTTGGCTACTTAGTCTATCATCACATCACACAACCACAACCAAAGTTTGATCCTACATCTGAACGACTCGTCTTCGTGGGACATGAAGGTTCCACCAAAGGGTACAAATTATGGAACTCATGAACTCACGAGTTCATTGTATCTATAGTTTTGAGGCATATGTTTTCCTCTTCATACCCAAACTCCCAATCTAACCCAACTAACATCTACACCCTCTTCCCTACCAGAAGTCAGAGATTACGTTGAATTAGCTCTACCAGAAAGTGACAATGAGGACACATCTCCGCTTCCTGCCATTCCTGCACTAGCTATACCTCAACTGGCTGTGCCACCACAGCAGCCACTACCAGTGCCACAGTATCCACCACTGGTGTCACAGTATCTACCACCTGTGCTACAGTATCCACCACCAGTGCCACAGTATCCACCACCAGTGCCACAGTATCCACCACCAGTGCCACAGTATCCACCACCAGTGCCACAGTATCCACCACCAGTGCCACCACAGTACCCATCACCAGTGCCACTACAGTACCCACCAGCCATACCTTCACCATAACCAGAACCCCTTTGCCAATCAACTTGACCAACTAGAGGACTTAGATGGGCTGACCCTTCAAATGTCAATCCTGACAGGGACTGCATTCAATAGGGACTATGCCCCTGGATCCTGGAAGTCTGGGACAATTCTCCTGAAGCTTTTCCTGATGCTACTAAACTCATGTCAACAGGGGATCCTGCTTCTTTCGAGTATGTAATATAGACTCCTGAAGCTAGGGAATAGCACGGGTTAGGGTAACCCGTACGGGTCACCGGGTCGGGTGCCCTTGGGTTTGGGTGCGGGTCAAGCCGAGAGCACCCGTGACCCGGCCCAACCCGCCACCTCAACTATGTACGCACGTACGACACGCATGCGTCGCATGCGCACACGTATGACACGACCGCACTGTACGCGCACGCGTATGACATGAACGCGCCGTACGCGCACGTGCTGACATGAACGCGCCGTACGCGCACGCGCCGACACCAACGTGCCATATGCGCACGCGCTGACACCAACGCACCTTACGCTCACGCGTATGACACGCACGCGTGCGGCGCGTTTGTGTCGTACGTCACGTGCGCGTACGGCGCGTTCATGTCGTACGTCGCGTGTGCATACGGCGCGTTCATGTCGGCGCATGCGCGTGCGCGTACGGCGCGTTCATGTCGTACGTCGCGTGTGCGTATGGCGCGTGCGGGTGCGGCACGCACCCGACACCCGTCGACCCGTGGGAAAAAACCCATGGGTTGACGGGTTCGGGTTTCCCATGGGTCGGGTGTGGGTCACCCACATTTGACCCATGGGTGACCCGTGCCGTTCCCTACCTGAAGCTCACCTATGGCAAAAAGTGATGAAATAGGAATTTGAAAGCTTACAAGAGAATAACATAAGGGAACTGCTTAACTTTTCACTCAGCCATACTACTGTCAAAAATGGGTAGCATCAGGTACCAAAAATGCCAACAATGCATAGGCCAAGTACTAATGCAAAAGTACTGACTTCATGATGCTGGTGTAGGATTGGCCAAGTCTAGTAGTCAGATCAGGGTGGCTTGGCTTCAACATACTCATGTGTTGTACCCTACTTTCTATGTGTGCTACTAATTTCAGAGAGAAGAGGAACTTGGGAGATTGCCGAGAATGTTGGCCTGAGTCAGGACTTCAGACAGGAGGATGAAGGAAGGCAAGAAGCATATGCCAAATTGATATTCAGAATGAGGAACTATCTACATCCATATGCTACTTATATAGGTTAAGAAGTGAATGTGGAACAGGGTGGCATAAAGTATGAAGAAGGGGATAAGGTATAGAGAGCATGTGAGAGCATTGTTTACAATGCTCAAGAATAGAACAATTAACATAAATGAAAATAGAACAATGAAATATGGCCGAGCATAATAATAAGAGTGTGACCAAAAATAAGACAATAGAATGTGACCAAATATAAAACAATAGGGTCATTACCAAAAATAAAACAGTAAAAATGTCCCAAGGTAAAATGGGTCAGGAAATAAGAATAAATGAGTTGAGATAGTGGATGTTGAATGAAGGAAATGTGAATGATGAGTAGACTGGGAGGTGTGGATGATGATGTTACAACTATAGAGCGCAGCCAGGGTACTAGTTGCATAGTAGCTAGCCTTTGTGCATAGAAGCTTAGGCTAAGACATGTAGGTTTCTTTATTGAAACTCAGCTAGGCTACTGTACCAGTTGCTTACTAACACTGTAAGCAGCTTCTACTACTTGTAGCTCCAACAGATGAATGTACCAAGCCAAGACTGACATACTAAGTGACTTAAGAAAGACTTGGTCACCTGTACACAGAATTAGACATTTAGCATTCGGTTGGTACTGTTAAGTGAACTGATACTGGGTACATGTACTTAACAGGTGGGTATACACAAAAAATGGAATACAAAGGGGGAAATACTTCGCTACAAAGTGCATCTTATTGCCAAAGGTTTCACACAAACTGCCAGCCTTGACTATAATGAAACCTTTGCTCCTATCTCCTGACTTGACTTGTTGAGGCTGCTACTAGCAATAGCAGCTATTTTCGACTGGGATATTCATCATATCAATATAAAATCAGTGCACCTCAATGGTCATCTTGATGAGGAACTTTCCATAGATTAACTGAAGGGTTTCAAAGCTCAAGGGGGAGAAAATAAGGTCTGCCAACTGCTCAAAGCCATTTATGGTTTGAAACAGGCAGGGAGAAAGTGGCATGAACACCTGCAGTGCAGCCTTACTGATTTTGATTACAAAAATCTCACTTCATGTGATGTTTCTATCTACCTCAAATACCATGATGGGGGGACCAGATAACAATTGTTTTGGTTTATGTTGATGATATGGCTATCTTCAGTTCACTAGCAGATATTGAAGAAACAAAAAAGTTTATTGGTGTTACGATGATGAGAAAGGACATAATCGTAATATATTCAATCTCCCAAAAGGCGAGACAATTGGCGAGGTTCTGATTGGGGCTTGGCTTCAACGTATTGTGTTGCGCCCACTAGACCGCACGGTCCCCAATTTCGTAAAGGCGAGGTAGACCGAAGTGAACAGAGGAACCTTAGTCAAAATCAAGATTGATTTTCTGACTGAAGACTGAACTAATAGTAAAAGATCTTTTATACTACTTTCTAATCTATTAGGAGTCGAATAGATTCCTATAATAGAATGAGAAAGCCAAGGATTGTGAAAAGCAAGAAACGGAAATACTACGTCCCAAATAATGATCTCCTCCGTGACATTGTGGAGTGACATGTCACTCGGATTCCCAATGGAGTTACCCTAAGGAACATAATAGCAGATTGGACATAAAGGACTGAGCAGAATTGTGAATAGATGAAAATGGAATGAAACGTAGATGAAAGGATATTAAACGTAAATGAAGATGGAACGGAATAACGAGCATATGGAATGTGACGTAAATGAGTGGAGTGAATTGACAGGAGCATGTGGCGCCAAGACGGATACATGAGGTGCATATAGTCCATGGGCTGAGGGCGTTATGTTGAATAGCGAGCAAGAGTGGAGTTGGGCTGAGTGGGCTGAATTGAATAGTCAGCTTGCCGGCGTACGGTTTCTGACAATTGGTTTGCAATATAAACACACAGATTTAGGAGAAATCAAGCATTTTCTTGGTCTCTATATCACTTAGGATTGCTCTAGAACAAGCTTATCCATTGACAAAACATATTATGTCAAGCATATCCTCAACTGTTTCAATATGACACGTTGCCAGCCAACTCAGATCCCCTTTACACTGGGAACTTCCTTGGTTGCAAACTGAGACAAGATATCATATTCCTCACTCACAGGCTCAACTTGTGGGTTCTCTAATGTACAGTATGCGATGCTCAGGACACAACCAGACATCTGCTTTGCTGTAAATTGATTGTGCCAATTTGGCTCTAACCTAACTCCTGAACATCTGCTTGCTGCATAACATGTTCTACAATACTTGGCTACTACTTGCCTTTCCACTGTCACTTATAGAATAAATAGCTCAACTGAACTTGTCAGCTACAGCAATTCAGACTGGGCAGGTGACAAGGACAATTATCAGTCCACAACAGGATATGTTTTTACACTGAGAGGGCGAGCCATTGCCTGGGCAACACAGAAGTAGCACACTATTGTATCATCATCCATTGAGGGTGAATACATGGCTCTTACCAAGTGCTTAAAGCATGTGCAGTGAATAATCTCTTTACTTCAATAGTTAAATTTTGATATTGATCTCCCACTTGGCATTTTCAGCAACTTGCTTGATGGATGATCAATAGCCTCAAACAACATATTTCATAAAAAAACCAAGCACATTAATATCAAATACCACTATGTTTGAGAAAATTTACAGATGGCACCATCTATATCAATGAGGTCAATACAAGGAAAACCTCGCTGATGTACTCACCAAGGTGTTGTAAATGAAGGCTTATGCGAACTGGGGAGACAATAAGACATTTTCTCCATTGTTCTTTTTTTCTGTCCATTGTTCTTTGTCCCTTATTGTTCAATTCACTATAAGTACATGCATTCTAGTACTCCATACCTCAGTTGATTTACTCACTAGGTGTCGACTGAGGTACGTTACTGCTTTTAGCTAGTGCTTAGTTATTTAGCATACTGATCAGTTTAGGATATTACTTTTGTTACAGGTTATAGGCCCTGCTGACAGTAAAGCGATTGATCTCAACCATGTTCCAAATCAGACTCCGATGGCGCTCATCCCATATCACCTTTACTGTTGCCACATCACACAGCCAATCATTCTATTCAGCACTCCAATCTTCAGACTCCCAATTTGTCATCATGTCTTCTTCAGAGCTCATTCCCATGCAATGCTACAAAACCCAGGACACACATATCCAGGCAGAGCCATTAACATATCATTATCTTTACGTACCTCCCTCAGCACATTTCTCACTCAGAAGATGATCCCATCCAATCTACACTCAGTCATATGCGATAGGAGATGTAGTCTATTTCTCAGAAAGCCAAGAACCATACATATTTCTTGGTATGACGTCTAGACCAGCATATCGTGATAGGAGTAGAGTGGAATATGAGGCAGAGTTCAGGGCACCATCTCATCCTGATTACCCTGCCCACTCCATTCGACTCTCTCTTAAACACAAAATGAGAGTGCACGACTGTATACCCATTAGTCCTCCTACTCCCAGACCCCTATCCCTGGATTGGATACTAGAGAAATTACAGGAGATATGTTGCCTGTAACCTGGAAATACTCTGAGATGACTCAGTCCCCTGACTCATCCTAAGGCCCCTCAGGAGTAGTAGACAAGGTTGTTAGACATTTATTGGTAGACTTCCTTATTGTTTCTTTTATATGTTTCCCCTTTTCTTGGCTTGACTCAGACCTATTTCCTATTCTGTTAGTCTTTTCTCATTGTTACTCATCATCCTTACCTTTTTGGTTAGTCTCACCTCTGTAATAACAAGTTCACAAGTTAAAGCCCCAAGTCAAGTCTCCAAGTCCAAGTCAAGACTAGTCTATAAACGTCTAGACTATTGTATTCAAGTCCAAAGTCAAAGTCAAAGTATTAGTCAGCATGACACATTCACATCTCAGGTCACATCCCTGTCACATCACATCCTAAATCACTCATGTTCTATTTCCGTTCATACATTGCCATGTCACTGTTATGACTCAGTAAAGTCGAGAAGTTGGTCAAGTCCTGCAGACCATTTCGGGGTGGCTAGGCTTCAACATGCTTGTGCATTGTGCCCTGCTGTTCCATGTGTACCACTGATTTAGACAGGAGAGAGGCTCGCAAAGGTGCCGAGGATGTTGGCTTGAGTGAAGGACTTTAGACAGGGAAAAGGTGGACGAAAGGGTGCAAACCAAGTTAATATTCTGAGTGAGGAACTATCTACATACATCCCGCTACTTATATGGGTTAAGAAGCAAGATGTGGAACAGGGTGGCGTAAGGAATGGAGAACAATAAGGTATGAAAAACCATGTGGAGGCATTGTCCACAGTGATTAAGAATAGAATAAGGAATGTAGGTGAGATTAGAATAATGGAATATAGCTGAGAATAAAATAATGAAGGAGTAGGTGAGAATAGAATAATAGAGGAGGACCGAAGATAAAACAATAGGGCCGTGACCAAAATAATGAGTGGTTATCAAATGTTCCAGGGGAGAATGGGTAAGGGGATGAGAGGATAGTCAGGGGTAGAAGGGATAGGATAGGAGAAGTAGTCTAGATGATGTACTGGATGTACCGAGCCGAGACCATGTGATAGTAAGAATAGTATGGGTAAAGGTCGGTCAGTCAGTCGGTATTACCGAGTGAACCGGAGCTCGGTATCGTGGTCTTGACAGTCACAGAGCTTAATCCAGCTGTGCCGAACAACTGTGCTAGACCCTGCCAGAGAAAAGGACCGGTGCACGCAGGCTTTTAGGTATTAATTACCTAGAGCAACTCTACACTGCTGTAAAAGGCAACAAATTCCCACAGTGATGTGTTCTTTCAACTGGGCCAAAAGGCCACTATGCCAGGTTATCTGGCATTAGTCTGTGGGCACTATTTAAACAGCAACTTGTTACATGTATTCACCAACCATTGCAATGGTATGTAACAGTACCTCCCCCTTAGGTACCGAGCCCTCGAGGTGCCACAGTGATGATATCTTAACAGGTTTCCTAGGCCTGTCTGTGGCTCCCCCCAAGCATTCTAATTACTATTTGACATAGCAGACCCCCATGATGTCATGGACCATCATGTAAGCCAGGGTTCCTGGGGTCCAAGTGATTGCAACAACCCTCTAAATTATTGCGCACACAGGGATTTGAACCGCTGACCTTGGTCAACCTGGCATACTGTAAAAGGCAACAAATTCCCACAGTGATGTGTTCTTTCAACTGGGCCAAAAGGCCACTATGCCAGGTTATCTGGCATTAGTCTGTGGGCACTATTTAAACAGCAACTTGTTACATGTATTCACCAACCATTGCAATAGTATGTAACAACTGCCCCTAGCTGCTAAACAAAGAATGACACAATAACCACAGAATTGAAACTATCCAGACCTGAACTCTTGAACTATAAATATGTCCACACAACCAGCACTCTTCCAGCTCACTGCTGAAGAACGATTTGATGGAAACAAATGGTACTCCTGGAAAGAAACCATCATGTCTGCAGCCAATGCTTGCAGCATGTATGGCTATTTTGATAGAACTATCCAGAAACCAACCACACCGACCGCTATGAACCCAACAAGTTATTGGGGATCTATGACACCAACTCTGGACGAGTAGACCCAACAGGATGCCTATGCCAAAAGCATGATCACACTGAATGTTAAGAACCCTCTTGGGTTTGGAATTAAATCAATGCAAATGGCAGCAGTGGCCTGGAAAGCACTCACCACAATATATGATGCCATTTCAGACATTGGCCTTCTAAATGCCAAGATCCTATGCTCAATATAACATGTAGATGGTGCTGACCTGACTGTCCACTTTGCTACGCTCTAGGAAGCCTGGGAAAAAGCAACAGGACAAGGGAGTAAGATTACTGACTCTGAGTTCCATACTATCGTACTGGAATCCATGCCCAGTGAGTGGGCAATCTATATCAGCACACTATATAAGCTCAAAACTTCAGCAGAGATCATAGCAAGGCTTACCATACATGATGCAACCCTGGCATGACACAGAAAGCAAACCCCCCAAACGACCCAGGCACTCGCCACAATGCAGCTGAAGGGAACACGTAGTTCCCTTATATGCTCAAACCCAGTTTGTAGATGAGTCGGACACACTATAGACAAGTGTTTCAAGCCTGGAGGAGGAATGGAGGGCCAGTACCCAGAATGGTGGAAGAAAAAGGGAAATTCAACGAACCAGCCTAACCAAGAACAACAAACATCAACGGCAAACATCGCACTCGTGCCAACTGGATTAGTAATCAGAGCCACAGGAGATGGTTTCCATGCCTTCATGACTTGTTCCATTCAGCAACACAACCCTTATACTACCACATATGCCAACTCAGCTGCCAGTGACCATTGTTTTATCAATATTAATGATTTCTCATATTACACATCCTTCAATGGGAAGAGGGGTACCACAGCTACTGCTGGAGGGACCTTTGACATACACAGCATTAGTACAGTCAGAAAACAAGTTAAATTTGAAGGGAAAATAATTAACATTGCCTTTGAAAATGCCCTACACACCCCTGACTTGTTGCATAACCTCATGTCCATTGGGCGACTGGACAAAGCTGGATATACTTCCATTTTTGGTGGAGGAGGAGTTACTTTCATAGACAAAAACAACAAACCATTCATAGGTGGGAGGAGTGTAGGAACCATGTATAAGGTGGATGTCTATTCATTAGATGACCCTGTTACTCTCAACCCAGACATCAAAGGAAGCAAAAAGGCACCTATAACTGTATACTCAACCCATTCACATGTCAAACCAACAAATTGGCATTGTTGTTTGGGACATGTCAACTATCAGACAATTGAATGCATGCATCAAGACAAACTCATCAATGGTCTGGATGTCACAATTTTCACCCCAAACCCTAGCATCTGTGAAGACTGTATTATGGGCAAGCATACCCACTGTCCTTTTCACACAAGTGACCATTGTGAGAGTACAATTGAGGAACGAGTATACATTGACCTTTGGGGACCATCACATATAAAATTGGTTGGAAGACAGATTTACATGATGTCCATTGTCGATGGATTCTCTGGATACATTGGGGGCTATTTTTTAGCAGACAAGCAAGCTGAGACAACCTTGGATACACTCAAACAGAATGTTGCACTCACAGAATGTCAAACAGGACAAAGGATCCGATGTGTATGCACAGATGAAGGAACAGAATTCATGAAGGAACAGAATTCTACAATGCAATATGGCACAAATACCTTACAGAACACGGCATAATTCACAAAACAACAAGAGCATACTGCTCTGCATCAAATGGGGTAGTTGAACGTGCCCACTGAACCATCATTGAGTGTGTATATGCTTTACTGAATTAAACTAACTTGCTGCCATCTCTATGGTGTGAGGTTGCAGCAACGGTCATTTATCTCAATAACTTTGTACCCACTTTGAGGAACCCTCTCACCACTCCATTTGAGCTATGGTATAATACTAAGCCTAACATTTCCCATC
>QLPI01020672.1:0-17145 GCA_003314275.1 Chroogomphus rutilus | reverse complement strand
TCAGCTTAGAATTAGTATATATAGAGGCTAGTTCTGTAGCGTAAAGTAACTTAACAATCTATTTTACTTTCACCCATAGTCCATTGGATTATCTTGTGCATCAAGCACCCTTGGGTACGTTGATCCGAAGGTCAGTGCCACTCTGGTACGTTAGTCCGAAGGCCAGTGCCACCTTCTCATAGACACGTTGATCCGAAGGTCAGTGTCTCCCTCTCTTGAGTACGTTGATCCGAAGGTCAGTGCTTAACAAAGGGTTCTCGGTTAAAACATAAAAGGTACGCAAAAACATATTAAAAGAACTAAATCAGATTTATAGAACATCCGTGGAAATAATCCTAGGCAAGGGTAGAATAATAGTTCACGTACACAAACTATTATTCCTACACGTAATTGAAAAGGCACCTGCCAAGGCCCCCTCTAAACAATTCTTTTTGGACATCAACCCGGACAGGCTTCCACTTGCCCTCATCTTGTCGGAGAACTTGATTAGACTTTCTTCACACCAAAGTTTTGTCACGGTTCTCGGGTTACCTCATTTACGGTTCCAAAACAGATGCTGAGCCTATACAGAAAGGACCAATAAGCTAAAGCAGGGAGAGACATGAGGTGCACTCCCTTAAGACCAAGCAAGCTGGCTGTGGTCTCACATGTTGCTGAGCTGAGATACCGAAGCCCTGAGCCATCTACCAGGAGTTTGGCCAGCTGGAAATTGGGTTTGCATACCTTAGCACCTAACCAGGGGGTAAGGTATGTTGAAGAAGTAGGGTGCAGGCAAAGGGTATATAGCATATGGGACTCACTGACAAGGGACCTGTCAAGTACTGTACCGAGACACGACCATTCGGCAGTGCCGACCGAGCAATCATCCCATATCCACGACCAAGTGCCCGCATCACCCGCATAACACTTGGTGCGCCGGTCCTGGCTCGGCACATCCGCCATCCACATTCCTCGGCCCGTTTTACCTCGAGACTTCCTGCCCTTGTACTATCCTCGGTTACCAGCCTTGTCTTATAGTCTGGCACCTCCTATTGTCCTATCTTCGGGCACACTCTATTATCCTGTCCTTTATTGTTTTACCCCTGCGTCACATTCCTTATTCTAATTTTATTCGTTGTGGACAATAGCCGCATGCTTTGCATACCTTGTTGTCCCACATTCCTTATTCCACATGTCGCTTCTTAACCTATATAAGTAGGACATGGATGTACATACTTCCTCATTCTGGGTATCGACTAGGCTTAGGCCCTTCTACCTTCTTCTCTTCTGTTAAGTCCTCGACTCAGGCCGGCATCTTCAGCATCCCCCTGAGTATCTGTCTGTTGCAAATACAGTGGCACGCACGGCAAGTAGGGCACAACGCACGAGTACGTTGAAGCCAACGCCACTACTCTTGGCCTGCAGGACTTGGCCATAGTCCGCCCGACCTTTCGACAACACCCATCGGCAGTACCGAAGTCCGTCAGAATCCGGCGCTTGACAGGACCCTAGGATTTCCTCCTAGGATTTCCCCCTTGTCAGCTCTGTGTGATGGCCCACAGACTCCACAGGGGTTGCCCTTACAGACACTGCATTTATTCATATCAGGAAGTTTGCACACCTGGGCAACTACATCAGGAAAACCTAAGTTTCCTTAAAAATGACTGAAAATGACTTGAACATTTTAAGGCATTAAGGCATTTTAATGAGCCAGTCTTCCTTAATCACCCTTAAAATTGATCTTAAAGAGAGATTTTCAGGTGATATAAAGCAAATTCAAGGCTGATTGAGGAATATTGGGTCCTTAAAATTCCTTAAAGTGTTTAAGTCATTTTAAGTCATTTTTAAAGTAATTTAGGCTTTTCTGATATAAGCCTGATGGTCAAAACGGCAGAGAATGACACTATTGTGCTATTACATGCTTTGAACAAGAATGTTCATCAATTTTGCGAGCCACCCTGCATGCATACAGGATCCTAATGAACAGGAGCACAGCCATTGTCCACCCAATGTAATTCCTCCCCACCTCCAGCAACTACGGATGATCATTCCCTGCACTGGAGATTTCCATACACATGCTATTCACAGCTTCAAAATAAAATGTGCATGTGCTAGAAGTGGACAACATGTTTCCCACTACCAGCAGCACCTTGCCAAGGGCAGGCATTGGATGGCCGCAATTGGTACCCCAGTTGGTTGGCTCAAACTCCCTCTCCTAAGAGAGAGAGAGAGAGAGAGGTTATTGTAGGACTATGAGCAACTTGCACAGTAGTTTAGAGGGTTTAATAAGAAATCTATAGGATTTAACTCCTCAGTGTTGTCAACCACTGAGTATTTATTTCGAAATATACCTATAGGATTTAACTACAGTGTAAATAATAAGAAAATCAGTTATAAATCTACATGTATTCATATATTTGGCTCACCTCCTCAGTGTTGTCAACCACTGAGGAAGAAGGCATACACAGGTGGTGTTTCGCCCACATATATGCCCTAGCCAGCCCCTATACCACCTCATCGGTATGGAGCCAAATTACTGGTCCCTTCCCAGGGAGCCAGCCATGCACATCATGTGGTATGTATATAAGTCTGCGTGAGTAGTATACAATAAACATGAAATAAATCTCTCAATTTTGAGGGTAAAAATACAGAATAAATTTCAGAAATTTTAGAATTGAATCGCACACAAGATGGCACCGGAAATGATAGAAAAAGAAAATATATTGTGATTGACCTCTCAAGGGGTGAGGTGCATACTTATATACATCCTACAGTTATAGTACTCTAAGCACTTGGCGCTTATTGTGCACTACTACTATAAGATACATTGGCTATGGCAGAGTGTCTGAGTATCAGAATGGGGGAGCATATCAGAAGGACTGGGGTGCATAATTATTGGCCAGGGAGGCACAAGAGGTGTTGGAATAATATAAGCAACTGGAGCTAAATGAGTTAGGCTCAACTTCTAACCAGAAGCTGAGCCTAACTCATTTAGCTCTGGCTGTACATATTATTCCAACAGGTTATGAGTTTAATAGTATTATTTGTAACTACCTAAATGAGTTACTACATAATATGATGTCAGCAGATGCTATCTATATATACAGAAGATTTTACTTATGGCTCAGCTTCTGGTTAGAAGTTGAGCCACATCTCCACTCTAAACAACGAAAAATAGTCTGCAGTGGAGTCCAAATCCAGATAGTTCTGTTGGTGATGAAGATACAAAGAATGAATATACTTGAATATCTTCAACACCCCCCCTCAAGCATGACATACTGAGTAGGGAATAGCATGGGTTAGGGTAACCCGCATGGGTCACTGGGTTGAGTGCCCTTGGGTTTGGATGCAGGTCAAGCCGAGAGCACCCGTGACCTGGCCCAACCTGCTGCCTCAACCATGTATGTACATACGACATACACCTGTACACATATGACATGACTGTACCGTATGTGCACACGTATGACACGAACATACCGTGTGCACACACACCAACATGTTAAGTCCACGTATCAGGCGCTTAGCTAGTACTTCTGAAAGGGCTATCCGGGTTAGTGTATGGGTCTGTAACGGGGCCGAACACCGAGAACGGAAGTCGGATGGACTTCGGACGGAGATGGGAGCGCCGGGAGCTTAGGGTCGGTTGTGGATTGGTTCAATCCGGTCACTGAGGTGTTCGAGGTCGAAGGGACTTGGCTTCAACTTGTGTGTTGTGCCCTCCTCAATCGTCTGTCCCTAATTTCGGAAAGGAGACGGAAGTTTACCGGAAATGAATCGGAAACTAGTGGGTAGACTAAGTCGATATTCGTACTGGCAAACAGTCCAGTCGACTGGGAGACTATATACATGCGACTATCCTTGTACTATCTTTGCCGGTCATAAAACAAGGAGAAAGGGAGTACAAGGGGTCAATAGGAAAGAGGAACAAGGGATTAAGGTACACGATAGACTGGCGCGTCGGTTATCAAAATGCGGAACCTTGGTCACGGGAATTGGGATTGGACTTAGTGGGGGCTCAGACGGACGTTACGGGAATGGGAACCACAGAAGGTGATCGTCCATCCTTCGGGGGTCGGGGAGGTTTTGGAAACAGGGGTGGGTGGTTGTGGGAGTTGGTATGGGTTTGTTGGGGGCATGGGATGTAACAAACACCAACATGCCACATGTGCACGTGCTGATACGAACATGCCGTACATGCATGCACCGACACCAACATGCCATATGCGTACGTGCTGACACCAATGTGCCTTACACTCACACGTATGACATGCATGCATACGGTGCATTTGTATCGTATGTCGTGCCCACATATGGCACATTTGTGTCGTACATTGCGCCTGCATATGGCACATTTGTGTCGTATGTTGCACCTGCATACGGCGCATGTGGGTGTGGCATGCACCCAACACCTGTTGACCCAGGGGAAAAAACCCATGGGTTGATGGGTTTGGGTTTCCCATGGGTTGGGACCCACATTTGACCCGTGGATGACCCATGCCATTCTCTAATACTGAGTGAGGGACCTAATCACGGCCTAGCCCTAGCCCCTCCACAAACTGCATGAACTTCACCCTTGGCAATGCCTTTGCAAACACATCTGACATGTTCTCTTCGGTGGCTACATACTGGATGGAAATCTTCTTATTGGCAATGCATTCGCAGATGAAGTGATATCGTAAGTCTATGTGCTTGGTCCTTGCATGGAATTTATTATCTCTTGACAGAGCGATTGCTGTAAGGGAAACCCCAGAGACGCCTGAGGGCTATCACACAGAGCCTAGCAATGGGGGAAATCCTAAGGTCTATTACTCTTTCATATGCACAAGGAAAGGGACTTGATCTAGCAATGGGGGAAATCCTAAGAGGAAAACCTAATCCCCATTGCCAGCGAGTCCTGTGCCCTATATACCCTATACCCACATACTGCTTCTCCATCATATGCTACCCTTCCTCTAGTTCCAGTAGTATGATCTACCAAACACTCGTAGACCCAATCCCAGGAGTCTGGCCTAGAGCCTTAGTGTCTCGGTTTGGCACATGACGGGAAGGTCAGTTGGTCGTTAGCCTGTAAGGGCAAGTCTGTTGAGTTCTCCCAGCTCCCATTCCTCAATCCTCTTCCCCATAGGTGTCTCTCTCACCTATCGCTGTCAACCCATTGAGTCAAGACTTCGGCAGACCATGTTGTGCTCGGCTCAGGAAAATAGATGGGTTGTCCCCTGACAATTGCCCCCTGATTAATCACAATGCTCTTCATTTCATTCCTGCATAGCTCTGCAAGGAACATCCACAACCACAGTGCTTCCTTGATAGCATGGGTGAGTGAGATGTATTCTGCTTCTGTACTGGACAAGGCAATGACATTCTGCTTTTTAGAGCTCCATATTACCACTCCACTTCCCATGTAGAACGCATAACCAGAGATCAAATGCTGATGACTCTGGCCTGCCCAGTCCACGTTGCAGTAACCCATTGTGAGTTCAGATTCTCTTCCTCCAAATGTTAACCATAAGTCTTTTGTGGCTCGCAGGTAAACAATGATGGACTTAAATGCATTCCAGTGGATCTCTGCCAGGTTTTGGACAAACTGCACCAATATACCAACTGCAAAAGTGACATCCAGCCTCAACACCATTGCTGGCCATAGGATGCCCCCAATTGCTTCTGCATAGGGCACTCGTCACATCTCCATGACCTTGGATAGGGATGTCGGTCCTTGGTTTTTACTGAAGATTGCTCCTAGGTTCATGGGGACAGGTACTGGTTTTACATTCACCAACCCAAACTTCTCTGCCAGGCTCTCAATGTAATTTCACTGGTTCATTGATATAGTATGTTTCTTCCTATTCCACTTGACCTCAAATCCAAGGTACCATCTGATTTCTCCAAGGTCTGATATCTCCCAGTGATGTCCAAGTTCATTTTTGATTCTCTTTATTTCAGTTATTCTTTTTGAGCTAACAATCATGTCATCAGTTGCAACTGTGACAATTGTGTGCTCGAGTCCTGAATTTTTGTGAAACACTAAATGATCGATGTCAGACCAATGACAGTAAAGTGATCAATCTCAACCATATTCCAAATTAGACTCCGACAGTGCTCATCCCATATCACCTTCACTGTTGCCACATCACACAGCCAACCATTCTATTCAGCACTCCAATCTTCAGATTCCCATTATATCATCATGTCTTCTTCAGAGCTCATTCCCATGCAACACTACAACACCCATGACACACAGATCCAGGCAGAATCATTAACATATCATTATCTTCCCGTACCCCCACCAGCACATTTCTCACTCAGAAGACAATCCCATCCAATCTACACTCATAGGAGATGTAGTCTATTTCCCAGAAAGTCAATAACCATACATATTTCTTGGAATGATGTCTAGACCAGCATATTGTGATAGGAGTAGAGTGGAATAAGAGGCAGAGTTCAGGGCACCATCCCATCCTGATTATCCCACCCACTCCATTCGACTCACTCTTAAACACAAGATGAGAGAGCATGACCGTATACCTATTAGTCCTCCTACTCCCAGACCCCTATCCTTGGATTGGATACTGAAGAAATTGTGGAAGATATGTTGCCTGTGACCTGGAAATACTCTGAGATGACTCAGTCCCCTGACTCATCCTAAGGCCCCTCAGAAGTAGTGGACAAGGTTGTTAGACGTTTATTGGTGGACTTCCTTACAGTATAGTAGACCTCCTTGATACAGGATACCTCCTTGATACAAAATGATTTTCCAAGGTCAATTATTATTCCAGTAATACAGGGTTTTGCACAAAGAATCTACTATATATAAGCAACATTTAAGCCAATCCACACAAGGGAGGGAGAAGAATTGCATTCAGGAGGAATTTATTTTCATCTAAAATTTCTCAATTTTGATAACATACAATCTTAAATCAGTGATTGCTCAACTTTTCTGAGAGATTTTGTCATAAGGTGTTCACATTAGGGAAGCTATGCATCTCCTATTGCTAATTACAAAAACTCCGAGTGGGTTTTGACCTAACTTGACCTTAATCTGACCACAAAGATATTAGGGCTACCAAAGCATGACATGCAACACACTAGTAACACAAAGAAATGGATGACTAATCACAACGGGCCGCAAATTCCGCACACGGAGAATTAGGTGTTACGCTTGTATCAAGGACCTATACCTGTGACATTTTGACCTGTTCCACAAAATAATTTACTCTGCCACAACAAATGCTTTTTCACCCCTATAATATAGAGCAAAAATGTTCTCAAGACACTTCTTAGCTGTAATATAATTTTTTTAAAATTTAATCTACAAAGTTTTGAGCTAAAATTGAGCTTGACTGAAATCTGTATCAAGGAGGTCTACTATACTGTATTGTTTCTTTTATATGTTTCCCCTTTTCTTGACATGACTCAGACCTGTTTCCTATTCTGTTAGTCTTTTCTTGTTGTTACTCATCATCCTTACCTTTTTGGTTAGTTTCCCCCTATCATAGCCTCTAGCCCCTATTCGTGCAGCCTCGATGCTGTACCATTTCTCCAGAGTTTCTCCATAGTTTCCTCTTTTGTATACTTTGTTCTCATGCTTTGTCATTCAACTGACATAGCCAACCTCTCGTATCGTTTCGCATCGTTGCTTGGTTTTTGTATATAAAGGCCTCTGGCTCACCTCTGTAATAACAAGTTCACAAGTTAAAGCCCAAGTCCAGTCTACAAGTCCAAGTCAAGACTAGTCTAGAAACATCTAGACTATTGTATTCAAGCTCAAAGTCAAAGTCCAAGTCTTAGTCAGTGTGAGACATTCGCATCTCATCAAGGTCACGTCCCTGTCACATCACGTCATAATCACTCATGTTCTATTTTCTTTCATACATCGCCTCTCACAATTCACAGAACCTAGTCTAGCTGTGCCAAACGACTGCGCTAGATCCTGCCAGAGAAAAGGACCAGTGCATGCAGGCTTTTAGGTATTAATTACCTAGAGCAACTCTACACCAAGTGAAGCCCAGGTGGCTTGTGAATACTTTGGCGAGTTCTTGGTGCCAACCTCTGCCTAGGGAATGACATGGGTCACCCATGGGTCAAATGTAGGTGACCTGCACCCAACCCATGGGAAACCTGAACCCATCAACCCATGGGTTGATGGGTGTCAGGTGTATGCCACACCCGCATGCATGTGGTGCGTTCATGGCATTGCATGCACATATGGTGTGTTCATCATGTTCATGGCATTGCATGTGCTTTCATTGCATTTGTGGCATCACATGCATGTACAATGCATTCATGGCATTCATGGCATCATGTGCACATATGGCATGTTTGTCGCATTCATGTCGGTGCATGTGCATATATGTACATTGCGTTCATGTCAGAGTTGACACTGTGGGTTGGGCCCAGGTCATGGGTGCTCTCAGCTTGACCCACACCCAAACCCAAGGACACCCAACCTGGTGACCCATGCAGGTGGGCATAACCTGTGCATTTCCCTACCTCTTCCAGCTTGCTTGAGACCATATATCCCTTTTAGTAGCCAACAGACCTTCCCTTCTTGCCCTGGCTTTGCTGCGCCACATGGAATCTTCATATACACAGTCTCCTTCAGCAGTGCATTAAGGTAGGTGCTTTTTATATCAATCTGGTGTATCTCCCAGTCTAACATAGCTGTGTTGGCCAACATGACTTGGATCAATGGAAGTTTGGCAGCTGGTGAGAATGGTTTGGTATAGTTGATTCCTTCTACTTGTTTGTGACCACCAGCTACAATTCATACTCAGAATATGATCTGATTGTCTGGTCTAGGTTTCTCCTTCAGTACTTCAGAGCAAGGTATAGCGGTTTGACCTTTTGGTAAGTCTTCTATCACCCAGGTGCTGAGTTTTTCTAATTGGCCTATGTCATACTCTAATGCTTTTTGCCACTGGTCTCTATTTGGTCCTCTGAGAGCCCCATCAAGGGTATGTAGAGCAAGGCCGGTCATTGCCAGTAATGCAAAGTCAAGTTGGGAATTCAGTGGCCAGTCAGTTGGATCTTCTTGGTCAGATTCTATATGTGTTTGCTGACTGATATCCTTAGAGTGTGCAAAAGCAGCTGTAAGTCCTTCGTTTATTTGTTTGTAGGTGCCTTTAGGTTTCCTCACACATCAACTTTTACCTAGGTCTGAAGATATATCAGAATTCTCAGAGAGATCAGCAACAGCATCGTTTTGCAAGGCAGGTGTAGTGCAGTCAGGTAGATCAGGATGGACTGTTTCCTTGGGTTTAGTTGGGTGTAGCTGGGTGTTAGATGACTTGGTAGATTTGTGAAGTGGGATTGACTGGGTTGTTTTTTCCCTCTCCCCCTCAGCCAGTAAATCACCAGATAAAATATCTGAGTTATCAGTCATTTGTATATCATTTTCATTGAATATGACATTACATTCAACTGTAACTGATTTCTTGTTAGACCAGTAGATAAAATAACCTTTTGATTTGGAGTCATATCCAACAAACCTGCCAACTATAGCACGTGAGTCTAACTTGTTTGCATTCATGTCCTTTACATAGGCAGCTATGCCAAACTCTTGAATTCCAGCGAGGTATGGTATTTTCTTGTACCAGGCTTCATGAGGTGTCATACCATTAAGTGCATATGCAGGGGTCCGATTTTGGAGCCACACTGAGTGCCTCATCACTTCCTCCTATAGAAAGCATGGTAAGCCTGATCCTAAGAGTAAAGCATGCACTTGCTCAGTATGAGTGTGCATGCCACATTCAGCCATTCCATTCTGAGGTGGGGAATCATAGATGGTGAGTTCTCTAATAGTTCCTTTTACATTCTGATGGCTTTTCATTTATTTTGAAAGGAATTCTCCCCCTCTATCACAGTGTACTGTTTTGATATGATTTCCCATTTGAGTCTTCATGTAAGCCTCATTGTGCTTATGGCATTCAAATGTCTGGCTTTTCTTGTTCAGGAAGTATACCATCATTTCTTGGGTTGCATCATCTATTTGAGCAGCTGCATAGGTGTTACTGTTAATGATTTGTACAGAGGCAGGTCCCCAGAGGTCCCAGTGGACATGTTCTCCATATTTTGTCATGTAAGTTTGTGACTGCTTGGGGAATGGATGACGGTTTGATTTGGCCTTTACACAGGCTTCGTAAAAATCAGCTTTTGAGGTATTATCAAGCTTGATCCCAGTGATTCTTCCTATAGAGACTGCATGGGCTATTGCTGTATGAGATATGTGACTGTCAAGTACACATACCGAGACCTGTCTATTCGGCATTGCCGACTGAGCAATCATCCTATATCCACAACCAAGTGCCCAGGTCACATGCATAACACTTGGTACGCTGGTTTCAGCTCGGCACGTCCACCATCCACACTCCCTGTCTTCACCCTTCAGTCCGTCTCACCTTGGGACTTCCTGTCCTTGTACTATCCTCGGTTACAAGCCTTGTCTTATAGTCTGGCACCTCCTATTGTCCTATCCTCGGTCACATTCTTATTATCCTATCCTTTATTGTTCTATGCCTGTTTACATTCCTTCATTCTAATTTTACTCGTTGTGGACAATGACTGCATGCTCTGCATATCTTGTTGTCCCACATTCCTTATTCCACATGTCGCTTCTTAACCTATATAATTAGGACATGCATGTACATATTTCCTCATTCTGGGTATCGACTAGGCTTAGGACCTTCTACCTTCTTCTCTTCTGTTAAGTCCTCGACTCGGGCCGGCATCATCAGCATCCCCCCGAGTATCTGTCTGTTGCAAATACAGTGGCACGCACGGCAAGTAGGGAGCAACGCATGAGTACGTTGAAGCCAATGCCACTACTCTTGGCCTGCAGAACTTGGCCATAGTCCGCCCAACCTTTCGCCAACACCCCTCGGCAGTACCGAAGTCTGTCAGTACCCGAAGCTTGACAGTGACCCAGTTTACAGTGAGCAGTGTTAATATCCATCTTAACTGGTGCAACATTTGCATAGTCGATATGCTGAAGAGGATCTGTGAGGCTGAGATGGTAGAGCCCATTGGTGCAGGGAATTGTCACCGTTGTTTTCCCAGTAGGGTTTTTGATGGTACACATTCCTTTACTGAATGATACTGAACATTGGGCATGGTCTAGTATGCTAATTCAGATTAGCATAAAAGCCATATCTGGTGCATGGATCGTGTCTTTTAGGACTGCATGGGTCTTGCTGGCACCATTCGGGAGTTCAATATGGACATCTCCCATACCAACTGCCTTGAGACTATGCCCATCCGCAGCCATGATGTTCTGATTAGTGATCAGCTTGTAGTTAATAAACTTGGTATGATCTGAGCAGTAATGGCTAGTTGCTCCACTATCAACACATGCACCCAGCCAATTGCTTGATACACCAAGGCTTGCCGCTACAGCTGACAGGTCTGAGGTACAGGTGAATGCAAAAAGGTATTCGTCTTTTAGCTTTTCATCAGCTATGATGGCAGACTCTGAGGGTTTTTGACTCTTCTTAGACCTCTTCTGTCTAGGGCCCTGTTCCTCTTTTCCACTACCTTTTGACCAGCAATCAGCTTTAGTATAGCCGTCTCTAGAACAATTGTCACAATGTTCATTGGGATTTGTTTTTGGCTTTTTCTTACCCTTTGTACTATCTGACTTCTTATTTTTCTTCACATGAGCTAACAGTGCAGATTCTCCTGATTTTTCATGCTCATCATCAATGACACAGTGGTGTGCCTCTTCAGTGAAGAAATTGATCAAGTTGACAGGTGACATTTTGGGTTTTGTAGCTGTACCCTGAATTGCTCCAATCTTCTGGGCTGCTGAAATTGATGGTAGGAGGGGGGTAATGATGACACGATGAGGGTTGAAAACCATGTATCTGATAAAGTAGATCCCATTTGGGTAAGGTTCTTGCATCTCTTCACCATGAGTTCGAAGTGATTTTTAAGCTCATTCAGGTGAGCCTGGGGATCGTCCTCACTCACTTCCATAGAAGCAAGTTGATCTTCTGTGTCAATAAGGTATAGTGTACTCTTAGTTGTGGCATCTGCTTTAACGATCTCCCACATCTCCTTTGAAGTGGTGAGGTTCTTGATCAATGATCCTACTCTTAGAGAGGTTGTTGACAAGATGATATGCTAAGCAAGTGATTCTCACTTGTCATATTTAATGATGCATGTCTCACATGCCTCTATTGCTCCTCGGTAGCAGGGGTTTTCCCATCTGATAATACAGGGGTATTATTGACTTGCAGATATGGTCTTGGTGGGGTAGCTTTCCCTTCCATATCAATCCAGAGCCCTTTTGCACCCAGAGCTCTTCGTACACAAGGCTCATAGTCAGCCCAGCTGCTTCCATCATCATGGAGCTTTGGTACTGAAAGTGATGCAGATTCTAGGTTGGAAGCCATTGTAGTGTTAGACATCATATTTTCAAGGCTGACTGGGGCCCATAACCTAAATGAGTTAGGCTCAACTTCTAACCAGAAGTTGAGCCTAAGTCATTTAGCTCCGGTTGTGCATATTATTCCAACAGGTTATGAGTTTAATAGTATTGTTTGTAACTACCTAAATGAGTTACTACATAATACGATGTCAGCAGATGCTATCTACGCATACAGAAGATGTTACTCACGGCTCAGCTTCTGGTTAGAAGTTGAGCCGCGTCTCCGCGCTAAACAACAAAAAATAGTCTGCGGCGGAGTCCGAATCCGGATAGTTTTGTTGGTGACGAAGATACGAAGAATGAATATACTCAAATATCTTCAACAAGAGGGCCAATCCCTCACAAATAGGGGGACCGGCAGAAATCGAGAGGCGATCCGGGTTGGAGTAGAAGGTCTGAAGCCGCTATGTGAGTGATCATGAACAAATCGCAGGAAAGAGAACGCTTGAGGGTTGGTCATTCGCTGGGGGGTGCTACGTGTGTGTATTTGTCGAAGCGGCGCGCGGATTGTATAGGGTAACGGGGATGCTCTTGGGGCCCAACAGCCGATGAATGGAGTGGCTGGCCTTTCCTGCCTTGTGTCTGAGCTGGGTGCGCTGCTCTGTGTCCGTTTGCAATATTTGAGGTAGTGCACTATGGTCTCCGGCTGGTGGCATTGTTTGCATAGGGCTGTGTCCGTAGGTTTTATCTTCTTGAGGAATGAGTTGAGGGACACATGGCCGGTGCGCAGTTGTATAAGGATGCTAGTTGCTCTACGGGGCAGGGAGCTCAGAGCGTCCTGTAGATCTGATGGTTCGGCAGTTTCGAGTCGACTTGGGACATTTTGGCATATCGGGGCGATTTTGACCAGACCCTCCTCCAGCGCTGGAGGACAGACTCCTTCCGGTTGGCCTTTAAGGCTCCAATACTTACAGAAAGGCGCTTTCTGAATAGCTCTGGAAGGTTGTCGGAGCGGGAGACGTCCCCTCCGGCCGCTCTCTTTGCATGCTCGTCAGCCAGCTCGTTACCTTCAATTTCCGTATGGCCCAGAACCCACTCCAAGTGGATGTGCAGGTTACGGCGTTCGCGTTTCAGCCGCAGGATAAGCGTGTGGAATAAATCTAGCAGGTATTGTGCCGGCTGGGTCCTGTTGTTCTGCAGAGCCTGGATGACAGCTTGATTGTCGAGGGCAATAAGGGCAGATCTAACAGTTTGATGTGTTTTCAGCAGCGTTAGTGCTAGAGTCACGCCGACAATTTCTCCTTCGAAGATTGTGTGTTTAGAGTCTTTGCCTAGACTGTACCGAAGGGCCTGCCCATCTTGAAGGGTGACCGCTGCCGCACCGATGCTGCCTTTGAGTCCTGATCCGTCTGAGAAGATTTGGACGTCGTCCAACCTCGTCCTCAAAGTACTAGCTGCCGCTGGCTTGCTGTCTGCAATGTGCGCGGTAATTTAGGGTGCCAGCTGGGGTGGTGTCTGGTCGAGTCCACTGTCTCTATGGTATCTGGGAGGAGGTTGTGGGGCGTCTCCTTGAGCTACGCTTGACTGTTTTATAGAGCGGGTGGTCTAGGCAGTGTCGCTAGTCTGAGTGCCTCGCGATGACAGGCATCGTCCAGGCATACGTATCTGGCTCGGTGGGATCCAGGAGTGAAGCTCTAGGACGTCAGTGGCCGTCGATCTGAAGGCCCCCGTGATCAGTTTACATCCCAGCCTCTGAACCTTATCCATGATTTTGGTGTGTCCTATTGAGCCAGTCCGCCTTCCTGTGTTGGGGTTCTCGTGCACCGGGGTGTACCATACGGGGAGGGCGTATTCGAGCTTGGGAAGCACCATAGATATATAGAGACCCCGGACATGCTGTTCGGGGAAGCAGAAGGAAGGTCGTGTGAGCCGGTTCACAGCAAGGAGGCCTTCTGATTTCTGAACCGCCTGCTGGACATGTGGACTCCCCCGACAATGGCTGACTTGTCCGGTACCGCATCGCTTGGGGGCGAACTTGTCCGGTTCCGCATCGCTTGGGGACGAACCTGTCTGGTACCGCATCGCTTGGGCACGTGCCTGGACCTGATTGGCTCTCCGAGTGACAGATGAGCCAGGGAGGGCCTGTCTGTGATCCTTGCCTGGAATCTGTCAACGCCATTGCTGTGCGTACACATGACAACATTGGTAGCGCTGGCTAAATAGGGAAGGAGCGGCGGAAGCGCGTCCAGTTTCTCTCCCACGTAAGCTTCTGAAGGTTATTTCCCCTGCAAGCTTCAAACTTCTCTCGCAGCGCAGTGTTACTGCATGTATCAGCTTCCCTGGGAGAGTTGTCTTCGAAACAAATCTGCTCTACCATACCTCAGTCACCATCAGACTATAAGAACCATGAACCGAACAGCTTTACTCTTACTAGTTCTCTAGAACCACTTTTTCCCTTCGCTTTGTCTCTGATCATGTCGTCGTTACAGAGGTCTTCAGACCTTTCCCATAAATCACCACCCACAGTCAGCAATGATAACTCTCAGGTCCAAAAAACTATCGCGAATGGTGTTCGATCTGTGAGGTTGTCCTTGGATGAAAATGAACAAGATGTCACACACAATGATCGGGACCAGATTGTATCTGTACCTCATAGTTCTTCTGTGAGCGCAAGCTCCACGTCGCATGCCTGTTAGTAATTCCTTTTGATTTCGATATTTCCTAATCCATTTGCCATAGCACCCCCTTCAATAAACTCGGAGTGGCCCCTATCAGTGAGTCAGGAGGTACACGAATTTCTCCCAATAGTGAGCGACGACGAGGCGAACGCATTCATTCAACGTCTCGGTCATAACCGTTATCGATGCAACTGGGCCGTTTGTCCTCAGCACCTCCTTCTTAGTGACTGCCAGGAGAGTTGCCAATGGCTCTATTGTCACAGGGAGTTGAATAACACTAAGGAGAACGCACGCGTTCATGTGAGGCAGGTCCATTATAGAGCACCGGCATTTTATTGCACAGCTTGGTGAACCCCTTATCTGTTTTCAAGATTGTTCGTTTATTTAACGTTAGGTTTGAGTGATTCGACTTTTAGACGCAAGGCCGATGCTAATAGACATTGCAAACTCAAGAATGGTAAGCCTTATAACTGTGGTTCTGTATGCTTGCATGTTCATATGAAACATTAGGAGGACAACACTAATTCTCGTAACTGGAATCCACCTACCTGCTTCATGTCCTGTTTTTTATATATCGCGCCCGGTCATTGTTCGAAACACACATGTTGATTCGTTCTGGTTCCTGATACATACCCTCCTCTTCCACTATGATGGAGGGTAAAACGGAGGCTTTGTTATGGAATGCTGTGTACTTAATTCACGCTTTTTCAAAGTGTTGAATATATATATAATGTGTCTAAAATAGATTACAGCGGAGAAATAATTTAACTATGAGAAGACCATGTGTTCAAATTGTATACCTGACGTGATTCATAACAAAGACAATATTAGGGGCTGACTCTTGTGCCATTACCGTTCCCCTCACTTGACTCACACAGCAAGGCACACCTTGGAACTTCACCAAGGATTGCAGAGATGCTTTTAATTACCACTTTTATGGGCTCGGCGTAAGCGCACCCATACGCTGCTGCGGTGTGCAACGTAGCGGCGCACACCGATGCCGCAGCGTTGCGCACCCACTCTGTGCCCACATGCTGTTACACATGGGCTTGCATTTTACACAACTACCTAGCTCTGGGAAAAATACCCCTTTCCTCAAATCATCACAGCATAGCTCTGCTTCCTGTGAGTTGGAATATAACCTATATCTACCTTTCATTATCTGATTATTGAGTTTGTAGGAGGATACCCTTGCCTCCACACATATATTAAATCTCTCTCTTGAGTCTGCCTTGAAATATTACTATTTGACCTGTGGGTGCTTTTGTATATGTTATATTGCTGAACATCGAGAGCAGTTACAGATGACTTCACCCTCAATGCATCATGAGAGGGCTGCTGCTACATCATAATTATATCATCAAAATCCTGCTCCACCACCACCTCAGCCATTCTCTCATCTTCCTCCTGCTCTTCCTTTGGTTCATACTCAATTGGATCCTTTTGTATCTGCACCTGATCCAAGCCCTCACCAACAATTAGCTGTAATCAATGCACATCTTGCTACATTACAGATTGCTCAGCATCCAGTCCTTCTAGATAGGCATTGACATACAGGAAGACCTATAGCTCCTGTAAATGTACCAGAAATTCCATTAGGCACAGCAGGCATTGCTCAATTATATGCTATAGCTCAGGCTCATCCAGTAATCCATGGACATCAAAGGGGTCTTATACCACATCTACCACCTTCCCCTCCACCACCTTCACCCCCTCTTCCTCCTCAGGTTGTCCCTCAAATTGATGCTCCATTAGCATGGCAACATGTCATTACACCGGTTTGCAGTACGTAAGGCGCGCGCCAAATTGCACACACGTTCGCGCGGGCAAAAAGAGAAGTGCAATTACTCAGTCAAATTATAACCATTCTGTCTGAAAATAAAAACATAACTTCTTCAACCCAATATCCAGGGCATGGCAACATAAAATCCATGCAAAATCCCCACAATAAAAATTGTTTTTCAGGCAGTTGGCCCTGATCAACCCCAGCTGCAGAACAGCTGTAGCAACACCAAATCAATTCAGAATTGTTAGATATTTTTCAGAAATATAATATACATGTAGGTAGAGGGCACCAACCACTTTTAGTATATCAAAGTCCATTAGAATAATTTATATAGTGTACTA
>QLPI01020667.1:0-13955 GCA_003314275.1 Chroogomphus rutilus | reverse complement strand
AGAAGAGCCCCCAAGAGTAGGAGACCCCCCTTTTATATGTAGTGCATGGGCGCTTGGGAAACGCCTATTACGTTCTAAAAAATGCCTAAGAAATTCCCACTCCGCTCAATTTACCACAGTCAGGGAACGACACTTTCCGAATCCGAATCCGAAATCCGAAGCCCTATTTCAAACTCCGCTCCGATTCCGAGATTGGAAACAAGGATCCGAGGACTGGAAAGGAATATCTCAACCTTCACACCCAAGCAACATCCACAAGTTCCATCATTCGCTGAACTCCCATAGTATCCATCATCCACACCATTGTCTGCACTACCAACCACACCACCTCCACAGTATCCATGATATCCGTGATACCCGTGATCTCCCGTGTGACCAACGGATAATTCCATACATGGACAATACTCCGAAGGTCAGGAATTTAGGACCCACCAGGTGGGAGACTGGAATGAGTTTAGCACAATGATTAGAACCCGGAATAAGCGCCCAAGCCTCGGACCTAGTACCAGGAGGTTGGCCCTACAGATTCCAATGTATAGGTTTACTTTCCCGTTTGAATTCCCCCTGCCTAGCCCTCTCCATGAGACAACTCTGGAGGAGTCCAGAGTGTTTCCCTTACAACCATGAATAAAGCTTAGGACCTCGAGGGCTCGGTCCTAAGGGAGGGATACTGTTATGGCCCGTACCCCCAATAAACCCCCATTAACCCCCACAACCACCCACACCAATTCCGGGACCTCTCTGACCGCTCAAAGCCTGTTTAACTGCTTTCCGGATTTCCAATGCATCAATCCGAGGTTCCGAGTTTCCGAACCTCCAAAGATTCCAAAAGTCAAGGTTCCGCTCCTTTGATAGACGATGCGCAGGATCATCGCCTACCTTACTCCCTTGTTCTTCTTTCCTATTGACCCCTTGTACTCCCTTTCTCCTTGTTTTATGACCGGCAAAGATAGTACAAGGATAGTCGCATGTATATAGTCTCCCAGTCGACTGGATTGTTCGCCAGTACGAATATCTACTTAATTTGCGTCGTAGTTTCCGATTAGTTTCCGGTAAACTTTCCGACTCTCCGAAATTAGGGACAGACGATCGAGGAGGGCGCAACACATAAGTTGAAGCCAAGTCCCTACGACCTCGAACCACTCGTACCACCCTATACTGCAAACAGTCCCAAGACCCCCGGCATTCCCGACTTCCGACTACTCCGATTCCGACCCCGATTCCGATCCTCACCCCACCCTTCGGAATACGACCTCTCCCTTCGGAACCCTTTCGGAACCCCCCAAACCCTTTCGGAAGTCTCCAGCTAAGCGCCGACACGCGGATTTAACACTACATCCACGTACAAGTGTCCACACCGTATGCATAACACTTGGTGCTCCGGTCTCAGCTCGGTACATCCGCCATCCACACTCCTCGGTCCATTTCACCTCGGGACTTCCTGTCCTTGTATTATCCTTGGTCACAACCCCATTGTTTTATACTTGGCCACTCCCTATTGTCCCATCTTGAGTCACGATTCTATTATCCTGTCTTTTATTGTTCTATCCCCGTTTTGCATTCCTTGTTCTAATTTTATTCATTGTGGACAATAACCACATGCTCTGCATACCTTATTGTCCCACATTCCTTATTCCACATGTCGCTTCTTAACCTATATAAGTAGGACATGCATGTACATATTTCCTCATTCTGGGTATCGACTAGGCTTAGGCCCTTCTACCTTCTTCTCTTCTGTTAAGTCCTCGACTCGGGCCGGCATCATCAGCATCCCCCCGAGTATCTGTCTGTTGCAAATACAGTGGCACGCACGGCAAGTAGGGTGCAACGCACGAGTACGTTGAAGCCAACGCCACTACTCTTGGACTGCAGGACTTGGCCATAGTCCGCCCGACCTTTCGCCAACACCCCTCGGCAGTACCAAAGTCCGTCAGTAACCGACACTTGACAAGTTGTTTGACTCTTCTTCCAAGCTCTAGTTCAACTTCAGCCACATATTCCTTGAAGCACATGAATGCATCGCTATTCTTCCTCAGGAGGTATACCTTTTTGAAATGACTGCTGTCATCAACAAGTGTCATCTAATAGCAGTATGTATCTGTAGGGAGTTCTCAGCAGGGGACTGTGAATGTCTGAGTGTATCCGACCAAGCAGTTTGCTGGAGCGGTTCGAAGAGAGTTGAGGAAATGGATCGCGATGTTTTCCAGCGATGCAGTGCTCGCACAGATCATGTAGCTTACTCTTTGGATCGATAATGATACCTTGAGCAAGGTCCTCTTTGATGAGTTGGTCAAGTCAATCCTTGCCAATGTGCCCAAGGCATTGATGGAGGATGGAACGAGTGGTGTGTGTGAGGAAGGTACATTCACAATGTAGTAGGGTTGTCCCATCGAGCGTGCCAATGTTTCAGTGTATGGATCCGGTGAGCAGTGTAATGTTATTCTTGATAAAAGATATGCACTCTCCTTCGATGATGATTTTGAGTTTATTTTGTCACACAGCAGAGAGCACAGAGAATAAATTGTTCTCAAGATCAGGAACATATAACACTCGACTGGATTCTACAGATTTGGCAGGTTTTCCATCAATAACAGGGGAGAACATAACACTTCCCCTGCCAGTTGCCCATATGATGTCATTGTTGGCAAGTCCTACAGGTACTCTGCATGGTTCCATGTTGCAAATCCATTCCCAATGTGGCGTCATATGCGCTGTTGCACCCAAGTCTGCATTCCAAGTCATGTTAGTACATGTGGAAGTGCGTCGGCAATAAATGGGACTTGCAAGCTTGGCAGCCTGAGCGATGCTTACAGCCTCTTCGGAAGAATCGCTGGATTTATTCCCATCATTGGCTGTATTAGCATGCTTGGTGTCCGGTTTGTCTTTAGATTTCTCTTGCCTGTCATGTTGTTGCACTCAGCAATCCTTTGTATTATGCGTAGTATTTTTTCCATGTAGCAAGCATTTGCATATGGCCTTGTTGGTGGAGGCTGTCTTGCCTTTCATGGCAAGTGCACCAGCAGATCCTGAAGGTGTTGATGCTGCGGCGATGTCATCCAATCACATGAGGTTGTCTGCCTTTTGAAGTTCTGTGAGAATGGCATCCTGTAAAGACTAAACACAAGTTTCAGTCTTCGTCTCGAAGTCCTCAAGTATATTTGAATAAGTTACTACCTAAACACAAGTCTGTTGTCATGAAATGTAAGTCTAAATAATGACAGGACATATGTGGTTTAGTACTCACTTCAGTCTTCATCTTGAAGTACTGAAGTGACTAGCTATCCTAAGGGTCTACTTATATGAAAAAAGAACAATAGGGCAAATAGATAATAGAATGGATGAATAATAGAAAGGAAGAATGTATATAAGGACAATAACTGGTAAAGTCTAGTATAGGGAGACAATGGAAAAGAACAATGCTCCACACCTAAGGCCACTCATGTTCACTTGTTGTATTAAGTGCTCGGTCTGAATATCCATGTGATATTAACACATCCAGCATGCTGACTCCCTTGTGTGCAAGGGTATGTTTTAGCTGGCACTGGTCATCGCTGCCGCTGAGTCCGATGATGATGATACTGATCACAAATTCGTCAACTAGGTCCACGGTGGTGAATCCTAGAGTGAGCATGGCAGGCATCTTAATGGTTCCATTAGCATCTGGAATGGCCGCTGTCATGGATGCTGTAGGAGGGAGTAGATTGTGAAGGAGGTTTGCCGCGCTAACACATTGTGCACCATACTCTGAGAATGTTTCGGTTTCGTGGCCTGAGTTGCTCATGCAAAGCGAAAGAAGTTGTTGAGTGGCAAAGAGGTGCGAGTTTGTGTCTTTTGATTTGTAGCAACCAAGGATCGCGGTCCAGATGGCATGCGCATTCATCGGTTCGATGTTCACAATAATGGTGTGTTGTCCTGCATCAAGAGTATCACAGAGGTAACCTGTGATTTTGCTCCTGCGACTTCTGAAATCTCTGATGTTTTTGTGGTCATCAGATGTAGCTTTGGTAGGCAGAATCGGTTCTGTTTCTAATCCATTAAGGATCTCGTATGCATTGTACTGAAGTGCCTTGTTTATGCAGGTTTCTTTCCAGTCTTGGAAACAATCGGTCGACAATTTGTTCGATGCCGCCAAGATTTGTGCTGTGATATTGGCCATTGTGGTCGAGTAAGCGGTGTGAGAATGAGATAGTGTGACAGACATGGTCTGTAATGATATAGAGGACATGATCCTGGTTCGAAAACGATGTCATAGACAAGATGTTTGAGTGTTGGACCGTAGGTTGTTTATTGAACAAAGATTGATAAGGCTCAGTTTTGTGGTTTAGTTATGTCCAGGGCCCATAACCTAATAAACTTGGAAGCTAACCACACGAGCAATCACTGCAAGTGATGGTAGTTTGTTGTATTATTAATAGTTCTACTTTGTGTATATGATAGTCTTACCTGTGAGTGATGGTAGTTCGTTAAAGGGAACTCCACCACTCGCTGGCACTTAGCGAAGCAGCCGCCAGATAATGGAATATCCATTGCCCTTCTAATATCTTTTCACATCGGCACCAGTACATTCTTTTGTAAGTAGAGCTTGTGACCATTCTATTTATCCTCAAAAAAGTTTATCCATTGTCTCATGATGACTAGAGCCATATTCTCACATTTAGAAGGTAGAATCGCACATGAGGCTACATATGATTCCATCCAATGTGATTCTGCCACCGAATGTGACCTGGGCACTCGTCAAGACATAATCCAGGAGATATCTACCTGGATGGATGCAGGTAATATGTTAAGTCCACGTGTCAGGCGCTTAGCTAGTATATCCAGAAGGACTTATCCGGGTTGGCGTGGAGTCCGTGATGGGGCCGAGGACCGAAGATGGGGTCGGACAGACTACGGACGGGGACGGAGGCGCCGGGAGCTAGGGATAGGTCATGGAATGATACAATCCGGTCACTGAGGTGTTCGAGGTCGAAGGGACTTGGCTTCAACTTATGTGTTGCGCCCTCCTCGATCGTCTGTCCCTAATTTCGGAAAGGAGACGGGAGTTTACCGGAAATGAATCGGAAACTGGTGGAAGACTAAATCGATATTCATACTCGCAAACAGTCTAGTCGACTGGAAGACTATATACATGCGACTATCCTTGTACTTTCTTTGCCGGTCATAAAACAAGGAGAAAGGGAGTACAAGGGGTCAATATAAGGAGAAAACAAGGGAGTGAGGTACGCGATGGTCCTGCACGTTGGCTATCAAGGTAACGGAACTTTGACTTTGGAGTCTTCGGAGGTTTGGAATTGCGGAACCTCGGAATGTATGTCGGACATTCGGAAATCGGTTATTCAGGCTTTGGGCGGTCGGAAGGGTTCCGGAAACGGTGCGGGTGGTTGTGGTGCTTAATGTGGGTTTGTTTGGCGGCATGGGCTATAACATAATAACAGCAATATGTTGGCTCTTCGGACCTGCTCGATGTGGTAAAACAACAATTGCGCACACGATTGGAGAATAATATGCGAGCCAGGATGTGCACTGGGAGGACCTATATCTGAAAGGAAGGCTGGCTGCTGGTTTTTTTTTTCCTGAACCCAGAAGTATCAAGACACTGAGATGCAGTGTTTCCCCACGATCGCTTATCAGCTAGCTATTTCTCTCCCTAATATGTGGGTTCTCATAGAGAGAGTAGGCACTCTGTGCATTCCTACGCATGTGTTACTACCAAACGAAGAACACAGAGTGCCATGCCAATGTTGCATATTCATTATTTTTCTCTGTCAGAGTGGCAACCAGTTAATTGTAATCAATGTAGTGGTGGAATGACGTCATCGGATGTGATCACGAAGCCAAAACTGGTCCGGCCTGCTGCTATCCATGATCGGGTTATAGCAGTTATGTGCAGTAGCTAGATACAGAGAGGCTCAGTGAACGGGTGGTTCACTGAATATGTATTGTTACTATACCTAGATACAGAGAGGCTGCAATGTAATGAGTGCCTATGTATCTAGGTGTACAAAAGGGAATATGCACCTCAGTGAATGGGCAGTTCACTGAGGGGCTGCTATCTATTCCTTTGACATATATACGGTCCCAGTTGAACATGGTGTCAAGCTTCGGGTACTGATGGACTTTGGTACTGCTGAGGGGTGTTGTCGAAGTATCGGGAAGACTATGGCCAAGTCCTGCAGGCCAAGAGTAGTGGCATTGGCTTCAACATACTCGTGCATTGTGCCCTACTTGCCGTGCGTGCCACTGGTTTTGCAACAGGCAGGTACTCGGGGGGATGCTGATGATGCTGGCCTAAGTCGAGGACTTTACAGAGGAGAAGAAGGTAGAAGGGCCTAAGCCTAGTTGATACCCAGAATGAGGAAATATATACATGCATGTCCTACTTATATAGGTTAAGAAGCAACATGTGGAATAAGGAATGTGAGACAACAAGGTATGCAGAGCATGTGGTTATTGTCCACAACAGATAAAATTAGAATGAAGGGATGCAAACGGGGATAAAACAATAAGGGATAAGATAATAGAGACGTGGCCAAGGATAGGACAATAGGGAGTGGCCGAGTATAAAACAATGGAGTCGTGACTGAGGATAATACAAGGACAGGAGGTCCCGAGGGGAGACGGACTAAAGGGTGAAGGCAAGGAGTGTGGATGGTGGACGTGCCGAGCTGAGACTGGCGTACCAAGTATTATGCATGCGGCGTGGACACTTGGTCATGGATATAGGATGGTTGCTTGGTCGGCAATGCCGAATAGATGGGTCTCGGTACGTATACTTGACACATGGCTGGGACCTCCATACCTTACTGCGTTCGGTGCTTATACATCTTAGTTCCAATATGGGTTCCATTTTCAGAGAGAAATCATGATTGGCATGAAAGAGAACAGTAAAAATAATATGGAAACTGTGTGACATTCCAGGGTGAACTGGCCGATCAGGTCTAACCTGATCTGCCATCTATTATCCTGCTCCATTGGTATATGTTTTGTTTGTTGTGCTGTTTGTTGATCCAACAAATGAAAAAAAAATCGCACTAGTGCAACGAGGGTGAATGGTTCCCAGTCGGAGAGGGCTCCCAGTCAATTTTTGTTCCATTTTCACCATAGAATGAATTAATGGAAAACTCCCAAGTGTGTCTATAATTAAGGGGAAACCCACTGAGCACGGTAAATGAATCATCTCATGCCATAGGCTGCCATTCATTGTTTTAGCCTTAAGAATACAGCTGTTTGTTTCAACACAGCCAATTAGAATGGATGGATGAATGGTATACAAAAAATCTTCTCAGAGCTTCCTCAACCATAGCACGATAGGTGCTTATGAAAATCCGTCGATATTGCTGGTCTTTGAATTTTCAGGGTCGGATGTGCTGTAATTTGCATGTTGAATTGACAGTGCGCCGAAGTCCAAATTTCACCAAATTCCATGCTGGTCATGCAGGTATCACAGGACGATGTAAAACATACACTAATACACCATGCTTTAGCACTTGAAACTTTTGTGGAGTTTCTCCAAGTTCTATTTTACAGTGAAACACTGATTCAGACTTGTAACATAGAATAAAGCATGTTTAAATCAATTGATTAGGGGCTATTGGCCATTGTGGAGATTACGCCCTCAGTAAGAGGTTGGTAATTGAAAACAGCAAAGTGTGTTTGTTCTTCACCAATAATTTAATGCTATATGGCAACAAACTATATGGTGCCCCTATGTATTTATTGCACAAACCACCTGATTTTGAAGGCACAACAACTTTTGAAATTAACAACATAATGACCACAATATTAATTATTAATTATTAATTGAGGCTGCATGATGCACTAAATATATCCAAAATACACTGTGAAACCTACTCAATCGGTACTGTCTTTACAACACTCCCCTATGATTGAGTTGTCAGGTATGATACCGAGTTTATCAATGAGGAACCAATGTCAATCACATGAAAATGATTTCATCAACATGTCAGTAATGTTATCTTTTGTGCCCACAGGTGAAACATTGAACATGCCTTCTGAAATGGTATCCTGTATATAATGATGATGAATGTCGATGTGCTCAGTTTGACCATGATAGACAGGGTTTTCTGCAATGGCCTTTTGTACCAAGTGAGTCTGTGTAGAGCTCAATTGGGTCATTTTCAAAACTGAGTTGTTGCAGGAGTGAAATGGTCTACTTTCCATGTTTGGCACATTCAGTAAGTGCCATATATTCCGCTTCTGTTGAGGAAAGTGTGATGGTACATTGTTTGCATGTCTGCCAACCCATGCAACCACCTGTGAAGGCATAGCAGTAGCCGGTGGTGCAGAATCCTAAGAGCATTGATGAATATATCAACTTTGTGAAAACTTCAATATGGCAGTTCAAATTCCCCCATCAAATTTCTTATCCCAGATAATCAGGCTGCTGGAAGTAAACCTTCATAGTTTTTTTGCAACCCTGATAGGCATGGTGATGTCCTCCTGTGCCCTGTAATTTCAAGATGAGATTAGGGTAAGTTAGACAAAATCAATAACAAAAGTACATGGTTTATAAGACACTTCAAATGAGGGGCCTCTGAAATGGCTTTCAAGACATTCTCCATGTGCTGAATTGGACCATTCTGGAAGATTGATGCCAAGGTTGTGGGAATCCTGGAAGATGTTCAAACTGAAGTCTTTATATTTATAATAGTTAAAGCTGAGCCTGGCCATCAATGGAGTAGGCCCACATTTTCTAACAATCTTGAAGGATCGTTACAGAAATACTGATTTCCTGACCAACTTAAAATGATAAATATTAAGACAACATGATTGCAGATAGCCATCCTGTGACCATCTTGGCTATCACTTGTAATATAACAGCAGATATCATAAGAGTTGAGAAGAAAATAATCAACACACAGAAAGACATGTGTGAGATGTGGTGGGTGGATACCTCCATTAGAGCTGCTGGAGCTTAGAATACCACCTTTTAAGTTATAGATTTGAAAATATAGTAGCAAAGAAGGCAGCATTCATCATATGAAAGAAGATCCCTTTGGGTTTGATAACCACTACCATGTTGTAATTTGCTCAATTGGTAGCATTGCAAGACTATGAGGCTACAATCAAAGAAGAAACTGGTATAGTTGTAAATCTTCAATAAACCTCTATGACCAAATCCCTAGTTATGCTATTGATGTATAGGCATGAGATCAACTATGATAATGAGACCTGAGTGATATCCAAGGCACACTTTGGATGTGGACAGGGCATGTGTGTGGAAATCACAGAAATCAGGGGGAATCCAGCAAGATTGCAGTGGTGAGTCAGTGAGAATCCAGTCTCTACTGTGTGAGATCAAGATCTGTGGTTCCCCAGGAGGAAAGAGATGAAAGCGGCCATGGTGGACATGAGTGACTCTGCTTCCATCTGGGAATTGGAAGGATTCGTGTTCCGGTAGTACTGTTGAATCGCCACTGGTAGTGTCCCATCTAAGGACTGGGCCGTCCCATGAGCCAGACACGACGTGCATGTCATCAGATTGGAACGCAACGGACCTCACCAGTGAATGTGCTTTGAATCTATGCTGTATCGCTCCGGTGGTCGCGTTCCATATCCGGACTGAGCGATCACCCGAGCCAGACACGAGACGCGATCCATCGTAAGAGAAGGCAACGGAGTTCACCCATTCTGAATGGCCAGTGAGTATATGCTCTGCCTTCTCTTGAGATGCATTCCAAATGCGGACAGAGCAGTCGGAACAGCCCGACGCTACACGTCTCCCATCAGGGGAGAATGCAACAGAGTACACCGGACCTGAATGTCCCTTCAGTTTGCGCTCTATCTGTCCAGTAGCTGTCTTCCAGAGAATGACTGAGTTGTCTTCTGATCCAGACACGATGTATTTCCCATTGGGCGAGAAAGCAACGGAGTTCACCCAGCCTGAATGACCCTCGAGTACATGCTCTATCTCCCCAGTAGTGGCATTCCAGACTCGGACGGTCAAGTCACGCGACCCAGACACGACTCGTGTGCCGTCAGGGGAGAATGCAAGTGAATGTACCTGTTCTGAATGTCCCTGGAGTGGCTGGTCTCTTTTTCCCCTGATCGCATTCCAAATACGAGCCATCGTCGTGCGCGAACCAGAGAATACGCTTGCACTGTCACGTGAAAAGGACCGCCGATCTACCGTCTCCAAGTCGCTCGTCACATCCCAAATCCGGACTGTGCTGTCATCCGCCGCAGATGCCACGTATTTCCCGTCAGGGGAGAATGCGACAGAGTTCACAGCACTCGAATGTCCCTTGAGCACACGTTCTGTCTCTCCCGAAGCTATGTGCCAAATACGGACCGAATGATCCCACGATCCAGACACGATGCGTTGACCGTCAGGAGAGAATGCAACAGATGCCACCCAATGTGAATGTCCCTCTAGTATGCGCTCCAATTTCCAGCTATCTGCAGTCCAAATACGGACTGAGTCGTCATGGGAACCAGACACTATACGCATGCCATCACGTGAGAAGGCAGCTGAGCTCACCCAATTTGTATGTCCCTTGAGTACACGCTCTACTGTCCCGGTTGTAACATCCCAAATAAAAACAGTGGTGTTACGCATCCCAGACACAACATATTTCCCATCGGGTGAGAACGCAACGCACTGTACCTCCGAATCAAATTGTTGTATGCGCTTTGTCTCCCCTGTGCTGGCATCCCATACCCGAGCAGTGGCGTCATAAGAGCAAGAGACAACACTTTTTCCATCAGGTGAGAAGGCAACCATGCTGACCCACTGTGAATGTCCTTGGAGGATATGCTGTACCTCCCCTGTTCTAGCATTCCAAATTCGAACCGAGCCGTCGGTCAAGCCAGAAATGGTTTGTGACCCATCCGGCGACAAGGCAATGGACGACACTCCTCTGGGATTCCCCACCAGTATGCGCTCAATCTCCCCTGTAGTAGCATTCCAGATGCGAACTGCAGAGTCGCCACACCCAGACACAACACGCGTCCCATCAGGGGAGAATCCAACGGAGCTTACACATGAGGGGTGTGTCATGATATGCTCGAATGGTCCCCATGACCCAGAGATGCCCACCACTACTCTAGGTAAGTTACCAAACAATGTCGGATAGTGATGTCTTATCAGTGCGCTTTTAGGGATCCATGCGAGCGCTGAGCCATACGTGTTCAGGCAGTGACGTGACATGGTCTCAAACGCTATCTGCAGGTAGCAACGAGCATCCTCGAGTAGCAACCGGTGGCGGGAAACAATCTTGGAGTATTTCTGGGAAAATGATGAGCTAAACTCCTCTACCATGTTGATTACTAACCGAGTTGGCTTCTTTTGCCATGCTAAGAGACCTCAGCCCAGATCCAAGCTCTCCAAGTGCACTCAGGCACTCAAGCCAGTGCAATAAGTGTATATTGGCGAATGTCCCAAGTTCTCTGAGCATCGGTAGAATGTCTACAGATGGGGCTGCAAGAGCCTCGACAAGATGGGAGGCCCAGTACAAGCATGAGTATCTGAGGGTCTCAGGAATAACGCTAGGATCAGGGATTTCATGGGCTAGTCCAACTATATCACGATCAGGTAAATCGCAGATGTTACGCCGGAGAGACGTATTCAAAATCTGGAGACACTTGACGGCCAGTTTATGGTGGGTATCTGAAGTATCAATGCTGTGTCTATAGCAACGTTTCGGATTGACGATGAACTCTCCAAACGAGGCGTGAAAGATGGCGATGGGACTACTGTCGGTGATTTGAATGACGGATTGTAATGGCACCAAGGCAAATTGAATGTCACGCTTCTCTAGATCCAGTAGCGATGCGATGTGGTCCATGGACAGTGGTGTTTGAAGGCAGATCACCGTAGCCAGTACATCATGTCCGTTTAGGCTTCCGCTCCCGGTTGGCTGGGGAAAGGCCAAGTCTACAATGTGTTGGTAGAGTCTGTCAATCGGCTCCGTATGGGGCGGCGACAAGAGAGGAGAACCGAGTCGGGTGATCTCCGTCAACCGAGACCTGTTATCTTTATTTGTCGCACCGATATAACGAACGGCCGTGGCAGCATAAATGAACAGGTCTGCGCACATATCGAGAAGAAGTTTAAACTGATCCACAGGAGGCCATGAAGGCAAGCCCGCCGAGAATCTATCCATTGTGGCAATATCATCCAACGAATTTTGAAGGTATGTGCGAATATCATCTCGTACTGCATTTTGTGTGGCTTCCTGCAGGGAAGTTTCGCCAATAAGCGTGATATCCAGCGAATGAACAGGACGGGTCCTAAAAACCCTTTCAATCCAACTCTCAGGTCGGCTGGTAATGAAAACTTTGAGCGGTATGTTGGTCATGCCATCAAGGATAGCCTTGATCAACATTGCAACTGTCCCCGATGCTGAGCATTCGTCCAAGGCCTCTATAACGATAATGTAATAAACCCCTTGTTCGTTTGCAGTAGCGTTCTTGACGGGATTCACAACCAGGGACAGGAATTGCTCAGATAGATCATTGAGGTCAGCCACATTACGCTTCCCCTTCAGAACCTCTTCTATGGCGGAATGTAATTTTGCGTTTGATTGAGCAAGCTGGCTGGCGATCGTAGGGATGATGCGACGTGCATCCGTCAATCCTGAGCGAGAGCAGAAGAAGCTGGCCCCAAGCTTCTTTCGCCCATCTAGACGTTTGCAGAGGGTGTGGGCGATAGTTGTTTTCCCTGTACCGAGCTGACCGTTAAGCCAATAGACGTTTGGAGATGAAAGATCGTGCGCCCAGGCTTCTAGATCGGCCAATATCTGCACACGGGTGTCTTTCATGCATCCGCGCGGTTGGTCACCTTCGGCGCCGTACCGCGTGTCATAGGATGCGTGATCGACGGGTTTGAGTAACGCTAACGGATCCTGCAAGAAATCTGCACTATTCTGAGTATGGAAAAAATGTCATCAATCGGCGTCGCACTTACTGATGGTATTCTGGTTGACGGTATTCTGGTTGACGGTATTCTGATTGACGGTATCCTGGTTGACGGCATTCTGGTTGACGGTAATCTGGTTGACGGTGTTGACGGTATTCTGGATGACGTGTTTGATGGTATTCTGGTTCATGGTATTTTGGTTGACGGTACCCTGCAAAACGACACCACCCTGCGTATCTGCAACAGAAATACGATTAGTGATTGCCTCTCAGATATATTGGATTTATCGTCAAGAATCTTACTGAAGGTGCTCTCAGCAACGGTAAATTCGATTCTAGGGGATGACATCGAATATCGGTTCAAGTGGAAAAGTTTCTGCTTGGAACTGATGTCGACTACGTGAGGTAGGTCGAAAGACAAGAGTCTGTGACATGGCAAGCACCGCGTGCGAAGGCGATGCCAGCGCCAGAACCTTATTGCCTAGCAACGGTACACCTTTTGCTTTCGGGGCAACCCACTTGTGGTTATTATTCGAGTGACCCAAAAGGTTATTTCCATGTGTCTTTTATGCACATTTGACTTTTCAACCAAATATTTGCGCTGGACCGCGATCACAACCAGAGGACTCAGCCGCCATAAGTATATACCAGACTCATCCCTAGCAAGTGGAACAGAATGTGAGTAGAAACGGTCCCACTTCTTCACCCATATAAATGGTCATAATACACATGATTTGCATGGAGAAATACCAGGGCAGAGAAAGCACTCATCCAATGGTGGGTAACAGCCGGAAACCTTTGTTGAGGGGTGTGGCTAGCAAGGATAGCTGGACTTAGGAAACAAAGAAATTCTAGAATCACAAATGTCGTCGTTTCCAGGAGTGTCATCTACTTTTTCAGATGTAAACATCGTTATGTTTCCTCGTTGAACAAAGAGCTGTACGTCCATTCACATTTACCTTGCAAATGCTAGTGGATGTCTCTTTTCACGTCGGCGCCAGCACATTCTCTTGTAAGTAGAGCTTGTGGCCATTCTATCCATCCTCAAAAAAGTTTTTACGTTGTCTCATGATGAT
>QLPI01020666.1:3461-17757 GCA_003314275.1 Chroogomphus rutilus | reverse complement strand
AGCCTCCCCTAGAAGATCAGCCCCCCGTGCCACCAAGGTTCGAGACCCAGACCCTTTCGACGGATCCGATTCAAGGAAACTGCAGGCCTTTTTAGTGCAGTGCATGCTGAACTTCCGTGACCGCCCTGATGCTTTTGACTCCGACAGCGCCAAGGTAACCTATGTGTTGTCGTACCTGACCAGTACCGCCCTAGACTGGTTTGAACCAGCCCTCACCACCCCCGACGAGCCAGACTGGCTCTATGACTATGACGAGTTCGTCTCTGAACTCAAGACCAACTTCGGACCCCATGACCCAGAGGGAGAGGCCAAAGCGGACCTTGAAAACCTCCGCATGCGCGACAACCAGTGCATCACGATTTATGTAGTCGAATTCAACCGACTAGCCACCCGCATCCACTGGGGCGACGCCGCACTCCGTCGGCAATTCTACAATGGACTTCCCGGTAGGATCAAGGACGAGATCTCTAGAGTAGGAAAACCACATTCCCTACTCCAACTCCGCCTCCTATCCCAATCCATCGATGCTCGTTACTGGGAACGTCGATCGGAAGTCGCCAGAGAATCCGCCTCCAACCGGAACTTTGACCGCCCATACGATAGAGGAAGAACCTCCGTGAACACGTACTCCGCCCCTAATACGGGCAATAAGACGGCCAATGTAGGCCAACCCGCGACCCCGTCTAGTAGCAGGACTACCACGGATTTCTCGTCCAGATTAGGGAAAGACGGAAAACTTACGCCTCAAGAACGCCAACGTTGATTCGAACAAAACCTCTGCCTCTTCTGCGGTAGATCGGGCCACACAGCCAAAGAATGCCCGAAATCTCCTACCACGGTCACCCAAGGACGCACAGCCTCCATAGCAGAAGAAGTCGAGGAGGAACCCAAAGCATCGGATGCCTCGGAATCCGAAGATTAGACATAGGCCCCCAACTCCAGTGCCAATCGTTCGCGTTGAACAATCGACAGCGCCCATGGAGCAAAATAAACAATGCATCCACTCCCTTCAAGTTCCCGAAACACCCGCGACCCCGTCGATAAGTTTCGACCCTGACCCTCTGAAAACCCATCAAAGATTCTAGTTACCGGACACCACACGCTCACCCACCGCGATCCAACGATCGATAGGGTATTGAGTACTACATTGTTTAGCCTACGTCCAAACTGACTCTTGGTACCTGAGCCGCAGCGCTCCAATTTGACCCCGAGAAATTTCCACTCAGGAAATCGTGACCCTCAAAAACCGTACCACCCCTTAGACAGGTGGTACCACTTGTAGATCTTTTGCTTAGCCTAGACCCTTGTTGATAACATAACAATTGAAAACCTTGACGTTTACTACCAAACTCGCATTTTGCAGGACACCCCTGAGTTTTTTCCAACCCTGTCCTAGCGACATCACGACAACCATGACCAAGACCACCACAATCCCGACCACGACCGTTATTAATTTCAAACACAACTACAACTAGTTACCATAGAACATGGAATGATTAATATCCGGATCGGAGGGATTATAGTGCTGGAACAAGTCCACCCCCTTGTCCTTCCCTTCCTCACCCGGCCCCGACACCGAGTCGACCGGATCGACTGACCGCCCCGCCTTGGGTGTCACTTCCACCACGCCCGGATCCGACTCCGTCCGATCCCCCATTGCCAGAGCAGCACCACCGCACCGACAGTTCCACTTCGGACAATCCCGGTTGTCGGTGTGGATAGCATTCCGCATCTCAGAAGCATCAGACAACCTCTTAATGTCCGCTCCCAGGACTCGAAGACGGGCATCCATACCGACCAGAGCCTCCTGGATCAATCCCAGGATGGCCACGATCTCCGCGCAGCCAACCTTCGGAGGAGGGGCAATCACCACTTCCACCCTGGGCCTCTTAGAGGAAGACGCTTCAGGAACATCCTCGTCCTCCCACCCCCGCTTCTTCATAGCCGCCCCTCGAACAACCGGTACCCCGTCCACCTCACACCGCACCCGACTGGCCCGGCAGGGGACACAGGTCTTCGCCGACATCGTCCACTCGCACCACTTATTCCGCCTGCGACACATATTGCAGGCCTCCGTCCTCAGATACGGGTAGTGCTCCGGAACAATGGTCTGGTACAAATCGGGGCGATAGTGAGTCAACGCCCGACGACTGGATTCAATGGGTCCGAGACCCACCTCCCTTCCGACCTCCCACGCCTTACGAACCATTTGATTCTCGAGGTCCTTCTGCGCCGCGGAGATACGAACCCCCTCCTCCTTGCGCTCCTGACGTTTCCGATCCGCGTTCAATGCAGCGGAACCGGGTCCGATCACAGGCACCGAATGACGTTCACCTCCGGAATGCCCCCTGGACGGTGACGGGACGGTTTCCTGACCCACGGACGAAGGATGGTCCGATACAGAATCTTCGGATCCCCCAAAATCTAGCTCATTCATGTCCTCCTCCGGACTCTCATTTTCCGGCGCAGGAGAAAGGGCGTGCTCCAGTTGCAATGCCTCTTGTTCAACGGCATGGGCCTTTTCTTCCTCCTCCTTCAGCCGCTGCTCCTCTATCTCCTTCAGCCGCTGCTCCTCCACCTCCTTCAGCCGCTGGTCCTCCACCTCCTTCAGCCGCTTTTCCTCTGCCAACCTCTGCAGCTTGGCCTTCTGTTTTTCTTCAGCCTGTCGAGTGGCCTCCACCTGCTGGGACCGTTTCGCCTCCAGAAGACAGACCTGCTCCTCATACTGAGCCTTTAGGACACACATCGCCTCCGTTACATCCTCCGTGACATCCCGCGAGAAGTCCGACATGGGGGGGGGGGGCAGTCGAAGAAGGGAAAACAACAATAAGGAAAACCCTATATATACGGAGGATCAAGCAGACGCTCGGAAAACGCCCATTATGTACAAACACCTACAAAACATTCCCACGTCCTTTTCCGCCCTATTCACGGCAAGACAAGCATAGGACCTCGAGGGCTCGGTCCTAGTGGGGGGATACTGTTATAGCCCATGCCTTCAACAACCCACACTAACCCCCACAACCACCCCCCCTTATTCCGAGACCTTTCCGACCGAAAGGACGAAGGGATTGTTCTCCGTAATCCCCGTTCCCGACAAGTCCGACCGGAAATCCGCTTTCTGCTTCCGTTCCCGTCATGACCGAGACACCATCTCCGAGTCCATCTCCGACCGAGACTTAATACTTTGATAACCAACGTGCAGGACTATCGCGTACCTCACTCCCTTGTTCTCTCTTTTATATTGACCCCTTGTACTTCCTTTTCCCTTGTTTTATGACCGGCAAAAGATAGTACAAAGATAGTCGCATGTATATAGTCTCCCAGTCGACTAGACTGTTCGCTAGTACGAATATCATCTTAGTCCACCTAGTTTCCGACTCACTCCAGTAAACCCCCATCTCCTCTCCAAAATTAGGGACAGACGATCGAGGAGGGTGCAACACATAAGTTGAAGCCAAGTCCCTTCGACCTCGAACACCTCAGCGACCGGATTGAACCATTCCGCAACCTACCCTGAGTTCCTGGCGCCTCCGTTCCCCGTCCATAGTCCGTCCAATCCCGCCTTTGGCCTTTGGCCCCGTTACGGACCCTCGTGCTACCCCGGAAAGCCCCTTCGGTAGTACTAGCTAAGCGCCTGACACGCGGACTTAACAGACATCATGTTTAGGCGTCCCGAACTCTAAAATGTTTAATTTCCGGCTTCAGGGGTTCAGCCGCTAAGGGGGGGATACTGTCAAGTCCACGTACTGAGGTTACAGTTATTCAGCAGTGCTGACCAAGCAGCCATTCTACGTCCATGTACAAATGTCCATGCCACATGCATGACACTTGGTATGCCATTCTTGGCTTGGCATGTCCACCACACCATCCACCTGTTCCTCGATCCATTTCACCTTGGGACTTCCTGTCCTTGTTCTATCTTCGTGCATAGCCCTTGTTTTATAGTCATGCACTCCCTATTGTCCTGTCCTTGACCCATTCTCTATTATCCTCTCGTTTATTGTTTTATCCCAGTCCACATTCCTTGTTCTAAATTTACTCGTTGTGGACAATAACCACATGCTCTGCATACCTTGTTGTCTCACATTCCTTATTCCACATGTTGCTTCTTAAACCTATATAAGTAGGACATGCATGTACATATTTCCTCATTCTGGGTATCGACTAGGCTTAGGCCTTTCTACCTTCTTCTCCTCTGTTAAGTCCTCAACTCGGGCCGGCATCATCAGCATCCTCCCGAGTATCAGTCTGTTGCAAATAGGTGGCACGCACAGCAAGTAGGGCACAATGCACGAGTATGTTGAAGCCAATGCCACTACTCTTGGCCTGCAGGACTTGGCCATAGTCTGCCAGACCCTTTTTGACAGTACCCTTCAGCAGTGCCGAAGTCCGTCAGTAACCGAAGCTTGACAGGTGAGGACAAGGAGTGTGGATGGTGGATGTACCGAGCCGAGACTGGTGTACCAAGTGTTATGCATGTGGTGTGGACAATTGGTTGTGGATATAGGATGGTTGCTCGGTTGGCATTGCCGAGTGGACGGGTCTTGGTACGTGTACTTGACACTGGTGAGAACATATGATGTGAATATATGGAACAGATGAAGTGAAGACAGATGGGGATGGATGGAAGAGACCTTGGCCAAATGTGCCAAATGGTGCTGCTGACCAAGAGGTCTCAGCTAAAAGCTTGCCAGCCATTCTGGTATACAAGCATGCACAAAGGCAGTTGCATTGACTAGGGCTATTGGCAGAACTTCCAGCAATGGAACAGGATCCTGGGTGAGGCTGTTGGAGCAGTGGCAAGTGCTAACTGGACTGAAGCCATCAGGACACACCTAAAAACATTAGTGGTGTGATGGAATGTAATACTGCCCAATATCCTGTTAATCAATGGATTATAGTGGGTGAGCAAGTTGTGACTGAATATTTCCGACCAACAGATCTAGTAACATGACAGATGGATAGGTAGACTGATTGTCCTGACAAAAGGTCTAGTAGATATGTAGGGATTTTCCAAAAGTAGATGAATTATGAGCAGATGCCGATTCAATCAGGCATGCAGGTAGGTTGCTGAAGAATTCAGCACCAAAATGGACATTGGGAGAATTAAAAGGAAGTGAAGAGAAATAATAGCATTGATGGGGACCTCACTACTGGCACTTGCTGAGTCAACACGACTCTCAGTATGCTTAGAAGGGAATGGATAGCAGGCTAGTTTCTGGGCACCTTGGGTGATTCCTCAGTCATGGTATCTGAGGCATCAGCTCCCTGGGAGGTGCAGTCCAGGATATAGATATGGTCATATAGTTGAAGGAAACCATCTAGGGACTGTGTCTTTTTTAGGCTTGGTGGTTCAGGAGTGCCGAGGTGACACATTGCCATAAGGTTGGCAGGAAGGACTGAAAGTATTTTGGAGTAGATGATTTCGGAATCCATACTAATAAGTGGTTAAAATGATGTCGTGCGGAGTTGTCTTGACCGAAACCTGGTAGACCAATTAGGATTTTTTATGTTTCCAACCATAAGGGGGCCTGATAAAAACTATGAGCAGATCCAAATAAAAGGATAGAAGGATTATTAAAGAGGTTTCTTGTGGGGGCATATTCTATTCATAAGCCATGATGGCACGGGAAGTAGTTTGATTCTGGATATACTGTCAGGTATCGGTAATGCTGATGATACTGTCGGGAGTTGGTCAAGTCTGGGAGACCAATCGGGGTGGCTTGGCTTCAATGTACTTGTGCATTGCACCCTACCTTCCATGCATGCCACTGACTTCAGACAGGGGGGGGAGTGCCCAGGAGGGTGTCTAGAATGCCAAAGATGCCAGCCCAAGGAAGGACTTCAGATGAGAGGAGAGAGGGTAAGGAGGCTTGTGCCAAGTTGATATCCAGAATGAAGAAGTATGTACATGCATGTGCTACTTATATAGGTTAAGAAGCGAGATGTGGAATAAGGAGTGTAGAACAATAAGGTATGCAGAGTATGTGGGAGTATTTTCCACACCAATCAAGAATAGAATGAAGGAATGTAAACGAGAATAGAACAATAAAAGTAGGATAATATAAATGTGGCCAGTAATAGGACAATAGGAAGTGACCAACTATAAAACAATAGGGTCATGGCTGAGGATAAACAAGGACAGAATGTGTCTGTCAAGCCCACAACACCGAGTACCGACTCACTCGGGAATACTGACCAACCGGCCCTCACCCGCATTATCTCGCACCACCGCGCGGCCTCGGCTCGGTATGTCCGGTACATCGTATGGACCACTCCCCTCGTACACCCCCTTCCATTGTTCCTTCACCCCCTATCCACTCCTTTACCCGTTTCCCCCGAACAACATGACGGCCACTCATTGTCTTGGCCATTGCCATTGTTTTATCTTAGGCCATCCTCTATTGTTCTATTCCCGCCCACCATTTCATTATCTTATTTTCAGCCATACTCTATTATTCTGATACCGCTTACATTCCTTATTCTATTTCTGATCACTGTGGACAATGCCTCCATGTGGTTGCCTCATACCTTATTGTTTCCATTCCTTACGCCACCCTGTTCCACATCTTGCTTCTTAACTATAAAAGTAGTGGGATGTATGTAGATAGTTCTTCACTCAGAATATCAATTGATTCGCACCCCTTTGTCCGCTCTCTATTTCTAAAGTCCTTCGCTCAAGCCGACGCCCTCGGCATCCTCTCAAGGCCCCTTTCGCTATCCAAATTAGTGGCACGCACGGAACAGCAGGGCACAATGCAAGAGCACGTTGAAGCCTAGCCACCCCATAGCGGTTTGCAGGACTTAACCGATATCTCGGCGTCACCGAATCTTGACAGTGTCAAGCTTCAGTAATGCCAAAGATGTGGATGGGGAGTGGCCAAGTCCTGCAGGCCAAAAGTAGTGGCTTTGGATTCAACATACACGTGCATTGCACCCTACTTTCCATGCATGCCACCAATTTAGAACAGAGGGGATACTTGGAGAGTGCCGAAGGTACCAGCCCAAGTAGAGGACTTTACAGAGAGAAGGGAAGGTAGGGAGCCTAAGCCTAGTCGATACCCAGAATGAGGAAGTATGTACATGCATGTCTTACTTATATAGGTTAAGAAGCGACATGTGGAATAAGGAATGTGGGACAATAAGGTATGCAGAGCATGTGGGGGCATTGTCTACAATGAGCAAAAAATAGAATGGAGGAATGTAAATGGGGTAGAACAATAAACAATAGAATAATAGGAATGTGGCCAAGCATAGGACAATAGGGAGTGACCGACTATAAAACAATAGGGTCATGGCTGAGGATAAAACAAGGACAGGATGTCCCAAGGTAGGGAGGGTTAAGGGTTCAGGAGCAGATAGGGTGGGATTAATGGATGGTGAATGAGGTAAAGTGGATGAGGGATGAGAATGAGGAATGTAGATGGTGGATGTGCCAAGCCAAGACCAGCACACCAAGTGACTTGCATGTGGCTTGGACACTTGTGCATGGACATAGACTGACTGCTCGATAGGCACTGCCAAATTACCAGAATCTTGGTACATGTACTTGACAGAATGTCCCAAAGTGGAATGGTTTCAGGAATAAGGAGTGGATGGGGCAGGATTAATGGATGACGAATGAGGAAGGAGTGAATGAGGGGTAGAATCAGGAATGTAGATGGTGGATGAGCCGAGGCCGAGGGATCAAGTGACTTGTATGCAGCTTGGTTACATGCATGGTCATGGACTGATTGCTCGGTTGGCAGCGTGGAGTTACTGGGTACGTGTACTTGACAGCCATCACTATCCTACTAATCAGCTCCCATGCACTCAAAAAGGATGGGATATGAAAAAGATAAGGAGGAGTCCCAGGTCTAGGTGTACAGGGAGGAGTGAAAACACATGTGTGAGGAGCAGGATCACAAGGAGTAAGAGGAGTAGGAGGTGCAGAAGGTATAGGAAGCAGTTGAGGAGGAGGCCATGGCTACAAAGATGGTGGGTAAAGAAAAAGAGGCTGTAGAAAAGGAGTAGCAGAGGAGAAGGCTGCCACTGAGAACTGGGTAGCAGAAGAGACCACAAAGAAGGCAGTAGAGGAGGCAGCCACTGCAAAGTGGACAGCAGAAGAGGCTGAAAAGAAGGCAGTGGAGGAGGCATCCATGCAAAGTGGGCTGCTGAACCAAAGAAAGTGGTGGGGATGGCCCAATATACCAGGGCCCTGGTGATGACTGTAGCATCAGACAAGGCTGCCAAAGACCACAGGGCCTACAGCCTTAAAAATTTTGTATTGATGAAGAAGTATATGGTGAAAACAGACATGCTGAAGTGAGGTGTAAGTACAGTGGCTGGACCAAGGACTAGTCTAGAGATGAGTGCAGGAGTAGTGAGGCCTGAGGGATGTGCATTGGGGTTTCAACAATGTACAGATCAAGGAAGGAGATGAGTGAAAGGTAGCCTTTTAAAAAAACTGAGGCCATTTTGAGACCCTCATCATGTTATCCAGCCTCACCAACAGTCCAGTGACATTTCAGACCATGACAAATGACATCTTCCAGGACCTCATCATGGAAGGGCACATGTGTGTATACCTGGATGACATCCTCATCTTTACTGAGACTCTCAAAGAGCACTGTCAGTTTGTGTAAGAGGTCCTCAAATGGCTAAGGGCCCACAAGCTCTACCTTTAGACAGACAAGTATGAGTTTGAATGGACAAGGATTGAGTATCTAAGGCTCATCATATCCTACAGGAAGGTAGAGATGGACCCAGTAAAGGTAGCAGGTGTTGTGAAGAAGAAGAAGTTAGCTGTGTGGATACTAGTATACCTGAGAGAGGGGGGCTCAGGTCATCTAGTTCTTGCACTAGGTAGATAGGAAACCACTTTGGAGAAGCTATAGTAAGCTGGGAGTGGGGGTAAATGTAGGGTTCTTGAATAAAAATGAGGTCAAAGTCAGTAGGGTCAGTAATGTTAATCAGAGTGAGAGTGATATCCTTTCAGTGCTTGCCATTTTGTTAAGTGATCTTTAGTGTGTCATGCTAAATGCTCTCATGTATCAGGGGGCAGGATGGGGGGAGAAGTAGCTCCAATGACTGGAATACTTGAGCTGAGATAGAAGTTCCTAATTACCTTCAAGAGTTCAAAGTTTGTGAAAGAGTCTTTTGATGAGCTCTCCGGGAGGAAAATCTGGGACCATGCGATTGAACTAGAACCAGGCTCAAGCCCTACAAACTGTAAGGTGTACCCAATATCCCCCATAAAACAAGCTGAGTTGGACATCTTCATCCAAGAGAACCTCCAGACAGGGCACATCTGACCATCTAAGTTACCAATGGCTTCCCTGGTTTTCTTTATCAAGAAAAGGCACAGATTCCTGTGCCTCATATAGGACTACAGATGACTGAATGCCATGACAGTAAAGAACTGGTACCTGATCTCACTCATTCCCAAGCTAGTCAACCAGCTCAAGGGGGCCAGGTACTTCACAAGGTTGGATGTTAGGTAGGGCTACAATAACATATGGATCAAGGAGGGGGATAAGTGGAAGGCAGTGTTCCAGACAAACCAAGGGCTGTTCAAACTGTTGGTGATGTTTTTTGGGCTCACCAACAGCCTGGCTGTTATAACCCCACTAAAGTCATTTCTGTTCACATATAGACATGAGTTTTCCTTTCTAGGAAGGGCCGTGCATCACACAGACATATCCTCATGCCCTAAGAAAACCATACACTCACCTACCCACAAACCTTGGCCAGTCTGCAGCTCCTTGATTGGAACCCCAACCTCTGGCCAGATATTGTGCCCTTTATTCACCGGTTGAAAAATTCGCCTGACCCTCATCGATAAATGCCCTTTAATTTCCATCTCTTTAACTTTGCTGATCAACCCAACTCCACTCAACGATTCCTAAAGTGGAAGTATATCAGATCCCACTGAAGATCCTGTTCAGATCTCATAGCAGCTTGGTTACAAAGTTTGTTCAAGCCCTTTGTACTTTTACCTCCTTGTTCTTTTGACCAGAGACCCTTTCCCCAATCGTGTTCCCCTTGTTCTCAGTTGCTAAGTCCTACTAGATTTTGAAATATGTACTAGTATAAATATGTATGTAATGTAGAAGTTTGGTAGTCTGATGATCAACTTAGAATTTGACTAGCAAACCTCGCTCACTCTCCAAGCTTTGTCGTACTCTCCGAGCTTTCATCAAACAGGTCTCTATGACCTCACTCCATTCTAACCTCTGTCCAAAGTTAGAGACCAATGAGATTTGGAAGGTGCAGCATATAAGCTGAAGTCAAGCCCTATGCCCAAACCTCTGCAAAGTTTCAGCTCACCAAGCTTTACACTTTAAGAACCTTGCTTCTCACATTCTTAATACTGGCCACCTTCTAGACAATGATGAATGACATTTTCCAAGGTCTCATCGTAGAAAGGGTGGTGTGTGTACATCAATGACATATTCATCTATTTTAAGATATGTACTGAACACCAAGCAATCACACGGTGGGTGTTGGAGCTATGAGGGAAACCCCTGTGGCATCTGTGGTTTGTCCCACAGAGCTGACAAGGGGGAAATCCTAAGTTGTAGATACTATCTATGTATACAAAAAAGAGGGGGGCTCACCTGACAAGGGAGAAATCCTAAGAGGAAATCTTAAGGTCCCATGTCAGTGAGTCCATATCCTATATGTATACCCTTTTCCCACCCCTTGCTTCCTCAACATACCTTATCCCCCAACTGGGCCCTAAAGTATGCAAACCTAAACCCATGGTAGTCGACCTACATTGTCAGTATCTCAGCTTGGCATCATGAAGGATCACAGTCGGCTTGCCTGACTTGAAGAAAGCATATCTCACACTTTTATTATACCCATCTCTTCCTCAGCTTGTTGATCCCCTTAGTCCATGCTCTTTTGCTCTCTGCTCTTTGGTTTCTGTTTGGCCTGGAAAACATGTTGTCCCCTGACAGGAGCACCTTTGAGAGCATAAAATCTACCTGCGGAAGGAGAAGTGTGAGTTTGAGCACACATGGATTGAGTACTTAGGTCTCATTATCTCTGAGGGGAGGATAGAGATAGACCCAGTGAAAGTGAGAGGAGTGACCGAGTGGCTAACCCCAATGAACTGAAAAGAGGTCCAGTCATTCTTGGGATTTGCCCACTTTCCACCACGCTGACTCCCTTGTGTGCATGGGTGTGTTAGAGTTGGTGCTGGTCATCACTACCACCAAGTCTGAGGATAATTATGCTGATGGCTAGTTCATCAATTAGGTTGGCAGTAGTGAATCCCAGCATGAGGATTGAAGGTGTCTGAATGGTTCCATTTGCATCTGGGATAGCCACCATAATAGAGGCTCTAGGAAGAAGCAGGTTCTGAAGGAGGTTAGCAGTGCTAATATATCGGGCATCATACTCTGAGAATGTCTCAGTCTCATGGTCTGAGTTGCTCATGTGAATCAAGAGGAGCTGCTGGATGGCAAAGAGGGACAAGTTGGTATCCTTTAACTCATAGTGACCCAGGATGGGAATCCAGATGACATGTGCATTGGTGGCTTCAATATTAGCAATGACAGTGCATTGCCCAGCATCAAGGGTATCATAGAGGTAGCCTGCTCTTGCTCCTGCAACTTCTGAAGTCCCTCATGGTCTTGTGGTCATCAGATGTGGCTCTAGAAGGTGGCATGGGTTCTGTCTCTGAGCCATTAAGGATGTCATAGGCATAGTACTGAAGTGCCTTGTTGATACAAGTTTCTTTCCAGTTCTGAAAATGATTGTTAGAGAGTTTGTTTGATGCTCCCAAGATTGTGCTGTGATATCAGCCATTGTAGTTGAGTGAGTAGTGTGGGAATGGAGTTATGTGACAGATGTGGTCTGCAATGAAATCAATTTGGAGAAGGTCGCTATCAATAGAATGATGAGAGGATATAATCCATACTTGAAAGTGATGTCATAGACAAATGGTTGAGTAGTAGACCATGGGTCATTGATTGAACAAAAGCTGATATGACTTGATTTGGTGGTTTAAGTACATCCAGGGCCCATAACCTAATTAACGCAGAATCTAAACACACAAGTAATTACTACAAGTGATGGTAGTTCACTTATTAGTAGTAGTTCTACTTGATATACATGATACCTGTACCTGCGAGTGGTGGTAGTTTATCAAGGGGAACTCCACTGCTCACTAGCAGTTAGCTAAGCCACATTCAGGATTACATAAGCAGTATCCCTATTAGATGCATAGAACATGCATTGTACATTCTAATAAGAGAAGAAAAGTGAAAATTAGTAAACAACAATAGTGAAACTATAATAGTGGAAACAGAACTCACCTAAGTCAGTAGATGACAGAGAAAGTAGTTGTTATGGCCCATGCCACCAATAAACCCACATTAAACCCCACAACTACCTGCACCGTTTCTGGGACCTTTCTGATCGCTCAAAGTCTGAATAACCGAATTCCAGATGTCCGATACATCATTCCGAGGTTCCGTGTTTCCAAACCTCCAAAGATTCAGAAAGTCAAGGTTCCACTCCTTTGATAGACGACGTGCAGGATCATCACATACCTCACTCCTTTGTTCTTTGCTTTATATTGCCCCTTGTACTCTCTTCCCCCTCTTGTCTTTACTCGGTAAAAGATAGTACAAGACTAGATACATGTATATAAGTCACCAGTCGACTGGACTATTTGCCAGTACGAATATCGACTTAATTCTACATCATAGTTTCCGATTAAGTTCTGGTAAACTTTCCAACTCTCTGAAATTAGGGACAGACGATTGAGGAGGGCGCAACACATAAGTTGAAGCCAAGTCCCTGCGACCTTGAACCACTTGTACCACCTTATACCATGAACAGTCTTAAGACCCCCAGCGCTTCCTGACTCCCATTCCCATTCCGATTCCGATCCTGAGTCTGCAACCCTTAGTCTCTCTGCCCCTGGAGTACGAACCCCCCCCTTCGGAAACCATTCAGAATCCTCTGGAAACCCTTCCAGAAGCCTCTAGCTAAGCACCGACACATGGATTTAACAGTAGTATGTGAGGGTGGGAGAGGAGAAAGGGGTAGGATGTTGCTGAAAAAGAAGCAAAAAGGGGAAAATTACTATGAAAAATAGACTAAAAAAGTGGAAAATAATACTTATCAGAGCTGGGGAGAGCAATGACAATACAGAGGCAGTAGCATGGCAAAGTAGACAGCCATGAGAAGCAGCAGAAGACAGCAGAACACCCTGTAGAAGATAGCAGAAGATAGCACAACCTAGCAGATCCCACAATCCCAGAAGAAGAGAGCAGAAAGAGAGAAGAATCCAGCAGTAATAACCTAGGAGAAAGGCAGCAGAGACCCAGAAATCCAGAAGATACACAGGAATGTTACCAGCAAGGCACCTGGCAGGTGGGGGGAAGGATGTATGTGAGTTTGAGACAGTTGTTGAACTAGTCACATGACCTTTGGTCACCCTCATACCATCTTGCCTTTTGAGAATAAATATGCCTAATGCCAACCTTTACATTTCATGATTTCAACACTTTTTCAAGGTTCAGAGTCAACCTTCCAATAAGCAGAAGCCAACCAACCCCTGACCAGTGTTCCAAATTAAGGTAAACTCTGCACTTTTACTCAATGTTAATCTCAGCTCCTGCTAAAACGGTGGTGTAGTGAGCAGCTGTACCCTCCCTACCAAAGGACAAACAAAGGATAAACATGTAAACATGTGTGTGAGTGATACTGTACCTATCGACCCTGACCCCTGTACGTTTACAGCTCACCAGGGTCAGGTCATGCGAAAAAAATGATCATGTAGGTTAAAATTTGAGTTGGGTCACAGCCAATATGGGTCACCCCCACCCCATTTCAAGATACCTAACAGCTGACCCAAGCGGATAGTCAAAATCCAAGCCTTCATTTTGAAGGTAATATTATGGGGTCATACATGTTCCAACAAAGCTTTGATATAGAAGGAAAACTTGGGTTCTTAGAATATGTGCTTCAAACGGTAACGGAGCATGTGATATCATGTACAAAAACTCACATACTCAAACTTTGATCCACTACGCTACTTCCTCACCCCACTCCTCACCTTCACCTGAAGACAGACAAACTTCCAGACTGACATGGTTATGTCCTATCATTGTATAAGAATCAAATTCAGCAATGCCCTTCTGGTGCAATGCCTTTCGAAATGCCTGATCCATTTCTGTAATGAAGGGTTCCTCTCTCTCGCTGAGTAGAAGGAGGATTTTGTGCGGCAAGAGCTGCGCAACCTATCAAATAGTGTTATTGTATTATTAGACAGCCAGAAAGCAAAAAAAAAAAA
>QLPI01020659.1:278-13205 GCA_003314275.1 Chroogomphus rutilus | reverse complement strand
TTTGCACATGGACAAGCAGATTCCTCACTACTTTATGCAGGGTCAAATGCAGAAATCTCTATCTCTGCGCAGTCCAAGTCAGAAAATAATATCGAGGAAAATGATGAGGTATGTAGTCATAGATCAAATTGTGGCACTGCTTTTCTCATTATAGTCACTTCAAGTCGCACGTCACACGATCCATTGCTATTGTCTGACACCATTACTATTAAAATATTCATGAGATCTCGTACATGTAATAATCCAATAATCTACTATTTATCTCTCTTAAGACTGGAGAAAGCGTACAAGAGTTTGCCAAAGGCCATTGTATGAATAACATCTCGGTAAGCTTGTTGAATACTAGCAGTACTGACATTGATGGGGTTAAAATATATCATCCTGACCCTCATAGCACCGCATCCCATGGAGTGTAAACGGAGATTCAGATGAAAATTCACACATCACAACACTGTAAAAGTTGTTCAAGGACTAGTTTTGACCTCCCATTACATTCAAAATTTGTGTCATCCTCTCCACACAGAGAGAGAGTATCAATCAATTACAATGCTCGAAGTGCTGTTTGCTTATGGTGCACTTAAACTACAGAGAGAGACTTCCCTACATAGTAGAAAAGGTCAAGATGTTAAAGTATTTTAAAACGGTTGTGCACCCCACAGAATGGTCTGCGGGCGTGCCTATCTAATAAAGCATGCGGACATGGCAGAGAAGCAAAATAACAGAAAAGAGGGGATTATCAGTAGGACTGGGGTGTAATGTAATGGCCGGGGGAGAGGAGGTGGGGAGGGGGGAACGGGGGTGCACTAGAAGGCCAATCCCTCTGGGTGGAAGCTCGGCATCAAACGAGAGCCGAGTCTGGAGGTGGGTGTGCTATGATAAAAGATCACAGCGTCAACGCGGTGTGCAGTGAAGAATAGCGAATAGCGGATGAAGTTGGGCTTAGCGTGTGGGTGTGGGTTTTAGTCTTGCGTCGCAATGTCGTTATACTTTTCAAAGCGTCCGGTGTGCGGTGTCCTGAATGAAACGTAAAGTCGCGGCTATTATTGTCTTCGTGTCTCCCAGCGGCCAGATCCTCTTCACAAAAAACCACCATCGCCACTACAACTATAACCCATATATATACCTATCGCCACCACCACCAACTCATTTCTTCACCGCCGCAACGCGCGAAGAGGTGAATAACTAGTTACACATGAAAATCTATCGCTCTTTTTCTTATTATTATAGTCGTTATCTGTCACTAATTTACAATGTAGTGTATTCTAGATGTTGACACAACTTGTTGTGAATAGGATAATTCCTTGTCACTCAAATCAGTTGCGGGAGCAGTGACGGTATCATCACTCGATAGATAACTTTTCCCATCTTTTGCATATATCTTACACATTGTGTATAAGGCAGCCTAACACGGCTACAGCTCCTTAGTTTTCGCACTAAGGACTTACGCCATATAGTTGCTCCAATACTACTGGTGAGCACCCACCACATAAAATTTAAATGTTGGACTATCCCAAGAACAGAACTCTGAGGCAGGAACATTTCTCTGTTACTCGGTAACATTGACTTAATTTTTGATGCAGTATAACACGACAAATGGTTCATAATAAGAGTCCGGTAAATTGTCCGAATGTCCAAGAAAGATGGGGTAAGTGATATCACTAAAGAACTGGGTGACTGTACGCCAGAGGCAATTTTAATAGTAAAGAAACTCCCAAGATGCTAAAAGCTCTGCATCAAGCCTGAACTCGGTTCGAGTTCAATTGCAGATTCGAGTTCAATTGCAGATTCGAGTTCAATTGCAGATCCATTCGTTCTGTACTCATATATAATTTAAAACCAATCAACGACACGCTCTGGAGACAGGGACGTACATTACGCGATTCAGGTTCGGATATCGCTAAACAATGGTAAAAAATCATTAGTCGATATTCAAAGTGTTCAGATGTGGCAGTTACGCAGCTTACATTGATAGGCTGAGATCCCCAGACATTCCGAGACGGTAACAAATTCGTATCCAGCGTCCTTCAAGGTCGCGATTGCCGAGGGGATAACGTCATTACTATTGTGGGACGTAGGTTAGGCGACAACGAGAAAAAAAAAACAAGACAGTCAAGTGTACTGGAGGACGGAATGAAGAGATGAAAACGTACACGGTCGATAGATGCGTCTCGTGGTTCAATGTGAGCACACTCCGGGGACGTCTGCTTGCAAGAGTGTCGTATGCGGATATGGATTGTTCGGCGGATGCTCCTGTAGAATCTCCAGAACTGGAAAGTGAGGTATTCACAGAATCAAGAATAATAGAACCAAGCAACAATATAAAGTATCGTCAAACGAGGTCCATAGCATGTCACAGAGGGCCAAGGGACGTACTCAAAGTCCCACATGATTACTGTGAAACAACAGCAATCAGCACTATCCGAACTCGCCACGCCGAAAAAGGGGTTATTAAAAAAAAAAGAACCCCCCGACTCACAACTCTGATTCCTCGAGTCAGATACATCTCGCACTAAATCATTATAGCTTCCATAAGGTGGACGCATCATGGCAGGGGTGACTCCGAGAATGCGTCGGAGGGCGACTATGAAAGGAGAAAAGGAAAGAAGAACATATATGCACAGGTGAGCGATCATCAATGGGTCTTGCGTGAAATAGGAAGACGAACGTTCAACCCTGCGTAGCCACGAAATACGCCCAAACCCACAAAAACTCATCAGCCGCGCGCCGTTGACGCAACAGGGGGTATCAAAGACGTACCGTCCCATTTCTTCCTGGACTTTGGGGGAGAATCAACCCAAAGTTCACATATCACGGTGAAGTTTATATATACGTACTTTGGCCCTCGGACAAAGTAGCTGCATAACAAAAAGTCGCGTCAATTGAAAGAGGGCGAGAGAGAAATCTGAAGAAAGAAACGTGCCAAGATCGCTGTGGTGCCAAGTGTGCGAACCAAATTCATGCCCGGCTAACAAGTGTGTGTGAGCCTACCGACATCTCGACAGATGTAAAGCAGCGGAGGAGCAAGCTCTCACCTTCATAGGCAGCTTTAACGTAGGACGCGAAAGGTTCGTCGTATATACACCGGACTAGATGAAGACGGAGTGAGTTATGGAAGGAGACGATACTAATTATTCCCCACAATTTTGACCGTTGCTACGAGAAAATATGTCGGAAATCATGTGTGACTAGGACATGAGCGTGTGCTTACACAAAGAACGTTCCCTTGATCCCTGCATCGTCTAACGTCTGCATAAGGTCTTTTCAAGAATTCAAAGAATTAATTCAAGGTTGCCTTTTTCTTGATATCACAAGAAAAAAAAAAGCTGCTCACCCGATTCGTAGAGGTAGGGCCCATCATCGAAAGTGAGAGCTACGGCGTTTGGCTGTATCAATCAGATCAGAAAAAAAGCTTGCTTGTGGAGAAATGAATTATGACGAATATTAGATGCTTGCCTTTGTGCATGTGGTATATACAGACGCCATATCTGCCGTGGTAGAAGCGAAGAGGAACGCTAGAAGAACGAAGCAAGTGGAAAACATATTTGATGGAATGAACGGCCCTGGCGGGGGAGAGTGAGTCTTAAGTAGTTTGACACGTATGACTTTTTTTTTGGAGAATGGTGATTATCATTCAATGAGGTATGACGATAATGACCTATGACCTGTCGTTTTGAATATAGTTTGGTCACCAGTCGAACGCGAGGGGAGTGAAGGGGATAATTTTAAAAAAATTCGACATTGGGCAGGAGGAGCAATCAGTATGGAGAGTTGTAATAAAACACCAGACGCAGGGGACCCTCAGGCGCGTTCACTCAAATAACTTGCATGGTAACATGTGATATATGGATCGAAAGAGGCAAGGCTTCCAACCAGCATTTCCCTAAAATATTTTCTTGAATCGTTGCATCAAAGTTGTGAATGGTTATATGAGTGACTGAGTATATCATACCAGAAGAGATATCTGTTTGTCTAACAGGTGGTAAGCTTGAAAACACGACTGTAAAAATCCTGTCTATCCGAGACCCGAGCGTTTGAACATGGTAACCCCCTGGACAAGAATACATATTATCAACATCACGCGATAATATTCAAACTCGAAAGTATGTGGGCCAAGACATTTTCCGAGACGTAGCCCCTTCCTTGCATACGCCTATCTTTTGAAATGGGCCATCCAGGAGACTGTGACAGAACCGTGACACATCGCGTCACCCTATTTGTTAATCCTGCTCCTGATCAGTCGCCATTTTTGAGCTTTTTCTCTAAACTGCGATCACAATTGCGTTACATTGCATTGCATTGTCATTCCAACACCGGGTCATGTTACGATAATTCGATGCGCGAGCCAAGAAATCAGTGATGATCAAAAGGAAAAAAAAAAAAAAAAGCAAGAAAGGCAAGAATAAGGAGGGTGGAGTGATGATATGAGCGAAGGAGAGCGAGCGATATTCGTAGTGCATAAAGGGGGGGTATCTGAAAGCAAACACAAAAAAATAAAAGCGAAAGCAGCGAGATGGGGTATGATGACCTGACACAACGCCATCCTCCATCCGCCTTTTCATAAAAAAAAATGCTCCAGGGCAAACAAAAAAAAAATAAAAGCCGACAATGCGTCTAAAGCGTAGTAACCTCTGCACTCTATGCAAATAGATTTACCTGGAAACAGATAACCCAGGCCCAGGCCCAGGCTTCCTGCGTTTGCTCAACTTGCGTCCAACACGTTTCGGCTGCTGCTTCGTAGTCTCAGCTAACAATGCCGCCGCACGTTCCTCCGCTGCCGCCGTCGCCTGGGCGAGCTCCGACAATGGTCCATTCCCAGCCTGATGCGATTCATCGTGTCCTCCACCTGCACTATCACCCACTTGATGCGATTGTGGCCGTGAATTAGCAGGTGTGGCGAGGAACGGAGAGAGCATCGCACCATACTCAGCGACGAGGGATGCAGTAAACTCTTCCTGCCCTGCCCAGGAGTACTGTTGCTGTCGCGGGGGCTGAGTTGGCTCTTGGGTCTGGGATACTTCCCCGACCCCAACCGGAGCTGGCGATGGCGGCTGCACCCGCACCCTCGCCACCGCCTGCCCACTACGTCGTCTCACACCTCCAAATCGTCCCATTGACATAAAACCCCCAGAACCTGTACTCATACCCGTACCACTATCGCTATGCCATGCCTCGATTTGATATCCCCCCGCTTCAGCCTCCGTCAGACCACCCGCACCCGCACCCGCACCCGCATGCGGCGGCGTGACCATGCTAAACCTCGGTTCGGTATCTCTCCCTCTCCCTCTCCCTCTGTTCACGATACTGCTCCCGCCCCTTCCCTCCCCTTCATCCCGGTCCCGCAGGCTGATGCTACCGGCGGTCGAGGGCCTACTTCCACTACCGGAACTGACAGTCCGTCCCCTCTTCTTGAGCACGTTGTGCGTATGTCGGGTCAGTGACGATGGGATGAACCGCATGAGGGAAGTGCTGCGCGAGAGGGAGACGGGAGGTGATGAGAATGATGTGGCTGAGGGGGCATGGGATGCGTTTGAGGCGGGAGGGGGGGAGGTGATGCGGGGAGGGGGGGAAGAAGAGAGCGGGAGGGATGTGGAGTGGGGTTGAGGAGAGGGTGATAATGAGGGCTGGGGTGATGAGGTGGGGAATGGCACGGGCACGCGGGAAGGACGGAATGGAAATAGGGTGTGTGTGGCGGGTGTAGAGTGATTGTCTATCCCTGGATGTACATTGGACGGGGGAGTGGTAGTGGTAGTGGTAGTGGTCAATGGGAGTGGGAGGCCGGGCGGATATGTTGAGGTGGGTGGGAGGGAGCGGTCGTGAAGCGCTACGTGGAAGGATGGGGGCGCAACAACTCTGGCAGCGGGATGTGCATGAGCAGGCAAGGGCGAAGTGACTGTGTCTCCTGCTGTCGGGTCTACGTCAATCTGTGTAAAGAAAGTACGTCAATATCCACAGAGGAATCTAAGAATAAAGACAAAAGGGGGGGATGGGGGAATGAAAGACGCACTGCTGGGTTTACCTCCCCACCTGCATCTCCACTGATCTCTTCATCACCATCACCATCGCCCTACCCAAATATAGCATCAAAAAACCTGCATAATTCCTCCTTGACCTGAAAATATACGTACGTCATTCCCTTGATCTCCCTCTCCTTCCTCATCTCTCTCCACATGTTGTTCCACATCTTGCACCATGTTCTCATCCTCATCCTCTTCCCTTCCTTCCCTACTTCCACCAGCAATATCACCAGCCCCACTCCCATCAGCTGAAAGCCTCATATCCCACATCCCTCCACCGCGCCCACCAAGCTTCTCCCCCGCATGTCCCTCCAGGAAGGGGTGCGGCCGCAATGCGCGGGGGCGAGGACGCGGAAGTCCGAATTCTTCGTGTGAAGTAGAAGATAGATGGGTTTCTCCGTGTGATGTGGAGGATTGGAATTGTCGTGTCTTATCATGTATACTAAGGGACTCTGAATGTGACTGTGGAGGTGTGGGTGATGCAATAGGTATAGAAGATGAGCGTGCGTGAGAAGGTTCTGACTGATCCCGTGCTCCTTCAAGCTGGGAGACAAGTTGCAGAGATTCCGGCTGTGGTTCTGAATCTGATTTATGTTGTCCGCGTCCTGATTCTGGTTCGGGGAGAGAGTGAAGAGAGGACACAGACAAGGACAAGGGCGTGTGCGGAGATGAAGCTACGGCTTCCGGGATGGTAACTGTATCGCGTGATGGAGCACGCGGGAGTGGAAGTGGGAGTGAGTGCGCAGAGTCTGATCGATCTAGGTGTGGGAGGGATGCGGATTCGGATATAGTGTGTGGGAATGAGGCAGCTTCGGATTTGGCATCGAGTATTTGTATATGTCGAGGAGGGGGCAGCATATTTTGGGACAAGGGTACATGGGCAAGTGATGCAAGGGTTGGATGCTCGAGTATATCTGGATCTGGGAACACGACGTGGTCGGATTCTGGGAGAGGTGAAGGCGTAGAGATGTGAGGGAGGGCTTCCGGTTCTAAGACTGGTTCTGGTAAGGGAGCGACGGGAAGGACAGATGAGGGGGGTGGGTGGATTGTCGGGGTTGGGATTGTTGTGGGGGTAGGTTGGACAGTAATAGAAGTGGCGGCAGTGGAAGAGGTGGTCGTAATAGAAAAGGCCTCGGTGGCAGCGGGGGTAATAGTAGAGGAAGGAGAAGCGAAAGGAATCGGATGTGCGAGCTCTGAAGGTGTCGCGGAAGTGTGAGTGACATTCCTAGACCACCCGAGAGATACTGGCGATGTGGACCCAGAAGTGTGAGCAGCGTTCATAGACCATGGAGGCGACGGTGGTGACGCTGGGGACGAGGGAGCAGAAACGAATGTCCTACTCACGACGGTGGCATCCGAGGCGTGACGCCTATGGGTGAGGTGCCACGGGTCATGGGGGTGTGATTCCCCTTCCTCGTGCTCCTCTTCATCGCTTGTCCCGCTTGCAGCACTTCCCTCTCTCTCACCCTCTCCCGCAGCCACTCCCGCACCCTCACCGGCTCGCATCGCATCCCACACCCCAAATGTATGCCTTGCGAGCGGCGTCAGCGTCATCGGATGAGTGCGGTCCCGCGCTCTCACAGTACCTATGGCCACTTCGTCATCGTTGTACTCGTAAGGCGTCGCTTGTACAAGTGTTGTGTCACGCTGCATTGAGCTGGGCTCTCCGTTTGTTGGACCCCCCTCTGATTGGGGGTCCGCGTTTGCGTTGGCTGCTGCATCTGTTCCTGGATCGGGTTCCGCATCATTAATGTGTAAAGGGTACTCATCTTCACCGCCAACGGGCGTCACGTACCCGTCTTCACCGGACGTGGCGTACAAGGACGTGGCGTACATGGAAGTCGTGTTCCTTTCTTCACCGAGGGACGTGCGAGCCCGTGAGTCTCCAATAGACATTCCGTACCGCTCATGATCTCCAATAGACGTTGCATACCCATTTGCATCGGTATCATCCATGATCGACTCAGCAGCAGTCGCGTATGCCTCAGTGTCCGTTGGAGATTGCGGGGGGAAGAAACCTAGACCGGAAGTGGAGGAGTCGGGGGTGGTGGGGTGGTTGGAAACTTGATTGAGAGCAGGGGAGTAGGGATTGTGATAGGCACTGGGGGGATGCGAGGAACGGTGTGGTTGCGGGTGTGGGGGGAGGGATGTAGGCCGGGAGGAAGGAGGAGCAGCTTCAGGTGTTTGTTCGCGGTCCCGTTCTTGCTCGTGTACAGACAAAGGAGTGTGGTTCAAGTTTGGTGGAATATCGTGCCCGGGTTCATCTTCCTCCTCCCTCTCGGGCGGGTTCTCGAGGAGGTGCGACGTAGTCACGACACTTGGTTCCGACGCCCGCCTGAGCGGTAACACCGACACGGGGCCCACCTCACGCATCGGAGACCATTTATCCGCTTCACGAACTGGCGTCGCAGGCGGACTTGGCGGCGCGGGTGCAGAGGGCCTGTCATACACCTCCCGCAACTTGTCGTCTGCGGAACCCGGACGACTCGTACTGCTCGACAGTATCGTCAGCCCAGACACGTTGCGCTTACGCTCCCCGCCGGCGGCTGAAGAGACGCGTTCCCGCTCCTGCTCCCGCGCATCGCGCCCCGACACGGAGTGCACGGAGAACCCGGCGGAGCGGAGCGACCGTTCGTCTTGCTCGATGATGACGCTGAGCGGCGTTGGCGTCGGCGGCACAGGTGGGGTGAACGGTGCAGCGACATCTGGTAGGGAAGTGCTGGGCAATGTGTCAAACAGCGTCGGAGGCGGAATGCGCTTTTGGGGCGGGAAGGGCACACGGGATGGCGGCGGAGACGGCGAGGGCGATGGTGACGGAGATGGGGGAGAACGGACCTCTTCCTGCTGCCCTTGAGCTTGCACGTTGGGTCTGACCGGTTGCTTTCGCTTGGTGAGTCTCCTTCTGGGTCGGCGCGGCAGTACTTGGTCATCGCTGACCGCACTCGGCGGAGGGCCTGAGATAGTGCTCTCATTCTCAACAACCTGGCGCGGTCGAGCCGAACGTCGGAAAGAAAGCGAGAGTCGTCGAAGTCTCTTCATCGTCGTACGAACTGCATCCTGCAGGATGCCTCACTTGGCTGACTAATCACGGGCGCACTTGCATGCACAGCTTATCGTGCAACCTTTCTCATATCATCCCCCTCCGAGCTCGACTTTCTTGGATATGAGGCACATTGGTTGTTTGTTAGGATACTTTAAGTTGGTTTCCGACTGAGACCAAAGGTTTGAGTAATGCAAGACGCTGGAGAAGTTCTCGGTTAATTGCAATTTAGGCGTTGAGTATGGTCGCAATGTCAAAGATCTTTCTCATATCCTTACCGCCCCGAGTCATCGCAAGTTCATAGCTCTTACGATGGCTTGTTTAATCGCTTGCTATTTATGACTCGTGACGCCTCAAAGGCCGATTGGGACAGCTGGACCATAGGCTGCTCTTACCGTTCAACAAGGTCTCGCATTGGCTTCACTTTCTGGTAAACTTCATTAGGAGATTCACGACTTGTCAATAGTGCATGGGATTGGTTAAGACAACCTCAAGGAAAAGCCGTGAATTCCCAATTTTCCTGGTATAACTGGCCTTGCGTAGTATTTATCCGTGGGCTTCAGTGCCTAGCAGGTGCGCATCATATCGACATATCCCTGTCTGTTCAGCCGTTGAAAGAGGAGGCAGAGGGTCTCTAATCATCTACGGGCGACCTTGCATTCGCGCTGCCTCTGTAGTTTTCAAAGTCAGCCTTAGCAACGAGTGAGAGATTCCTCAAGATTCCATGTTTGAATCTCGGAAATGCAGAGGCAATGCATGGAAACATCCATAAATATGACATTAGTAGATCATATTCCTTGATTTTACAGTTGAAAAACCCCGGTACCACCTCACAGCAATACTCTCTTGAATTGACTGGAGTCGTGGTACGCAATCACTGAATCTAGGTAAAATTCTGCCGGAAACAGACTCCGGGTATGAACACTTTCCACTGGAATCATTCAAGTATTTGATCACGGAAACTCAGTGGTATTTCCACCAAGTACAGTTATTTTTCCAAAGCACATGGTCACGAACTCTGAACTAAGGGCATCAATTTGACTTTCTCGCTCTCATGACACAGAGTCTTTGACAGAGATCGAAGCGCTCACATACTCACGGACTTGTGGCGGAAGGATCAATCACCGTGAAACTTATAACAATACGCTCGGTTTACCGGGCGACCCCGAGCCGCGCCATCCCTCTCTCACATTCATTTTCTGATCTACCTTTGTTCTCAGTCCTCAATATAACGAGACCGGGCAGAAGCCAGAGGGAAAAACCCGTGTAGCTGAGAGTCGCATGTAATGCCGTGGCCACGGTTTCTGGAAGGCCATGCAACGTACATATATCTGCTTTTGATCAGGACTACTGTCTCGTGTGCTTTCCATTTAGTTTCAATTCAGATATGTACACTAACAACCTAAATTAACAGACGGCTGTTTCGACCGCGCTTCCAATCATCCTCGACGGCTTAGATTTCGCAATTGCTTCGTTAGCCAGTGTACCCCCGGTGGCCGCAAGCCCATTCTTCTTTTTTAGGTTCTATAAACTCCGCCACGGATCACGATTGTGATGCGTGATTGTCATATTATCTTAGCGACACAATTATAGACTGCAGCGCTCAACGGGTAGAATGCACAAACATACCCGGAGCGCATTGTCACGATCTCTCTGCCGGATAGATTCGCCATTTTCAGGTGGTTAGTGTCTTGTCATCCCGATATATCGGTCAAAGGCTTTCCGCCAGCTGGGTTCTTACTCATATCGTCTCATGGTTCCACCGGTACAACTGTATGTATAAGTACTACTTCTGCAAGCTGTGAGACCGACATCCAGTTCCTCTTCGATATTTACCCATGGACTCCCTCTCCATAATTGAACACAGCCCCTTCTCCACAAGTGTGCTCTCGTCAGACAAATCAACGCTATACAGCGTCACATCCCGCCTCCACCCCAATGGATATTGGGTTGATGTCGTGTATCGCCTCGAGCGAGGGGATAGGACTCACCCGCATTCGGAAATACAAGAAATACGCACGGAGCTCGCTACCGTGTATTACATCAACGCGGCCACAACACGTGTTAGGTTCGGGGGGGACCTAGAAGTGGAAGTGCCTGGAGAGCAGGAGATAGAAGGAAAGGTGCAGGTGGGCCTTGACGCGTTCCTGAGGCGGACAAAAAGCTATAGCAAGTGGGTTGTCGACAGTAGTCACTGCAATTTTCCTTATTCTTACTCCTTCCTGTGACTGCTTCAGCTCGAGGGTATTCATGGGACCCAATGGTGTGACCTATAAATGGCGTATTGATGGGAAGAGACTTGAGGTATGGATTCTGCATATTCACCCTCTCGTCGCCCACTTAAACTCACCCACGAAGCTCATCAATTCCACGACCCACACCTTGATAGCTCGCTCCAACCCACGCAGTTCCAGATACTCTTTTCCTATATCATTTCCAAAGATGACCAAGCGCACCAGGGGGGACGCTACTGGTACAGCCTCCGCGACCCGCACCCAAGTAAAATCGCGTTCCACCCATTCAACCCTCTTGATCCACCCCGACCTCCTTGCCCTCGATTCAGGCTCAGACATGGCGCAGCTGCTTGATGCTGTCGTGCTCACTTTTGTCATAATGCAGCGGTTATTGAAAGAAAGATTGCAATATCGATATCTATGATTGGGGACGAATTTGACTCTCTGGAGACGTGCTTGTGTGATTGTGTGGGTGCAAAGTATGACTCGCGAGATGTGTGGGTTTCCTGATGCGTTTCAGCTACGAAAGCATGTCTAGTGCTGCTGATCCCAAGTGGTTCATTATTTTACTCGTTTTATTTTATTTTATGTTATTTTATTTTACATTTTATTTTTTCTCTTTTTCTCTTTTGGTTATCCTTTAAAATTGCATGTAATATGATCAGTATTAGGTGCCTATTCACACCTTATAGTTCTTCCAGACAGATCCGATAGACAGAATAGTATCGGGTTTTGGATGGGTCTTGTAGACTAATAGAGTCAGAGTATGCTATATGATATATATGATATCTGAGAATATTGCCCACCGTGAAGAAGGATGTGACACATTCACCTCCACTAACAATAGACTGGATATAGACGGGAATATTAGTTACAAAATTCTAAGCACTACATGTAACACAATCAATCATCACTGACTACTCGCTCATGTAATTCTACAACGACTGGAAATTAGCCGTCCTGGAGGATCATGCAGAAATGTTCGGCTGCAAAGGCTCGAGAGTACCCAATTAGACAAGGAATCCATTCATTAAGCATCCCCGTTCGTATATGAACACCCCTTTCAATAAATTAATTCTGCGAACCCTTGTCAGGTTATCGATCAATTTATGTAACAGGAGACTATCAAGAGTTAGACTCAACATCGACACCGCAGCTCCCACGTTGGTTATGGTCATTTATTCAGTGTTGTGTGATAAGTTAAGGGTGAATTCTTCTAAGCCATTCATCACGCGTCGTAGTATGTAGTATATGGAAAGTATATTTTTTTCTTGTCTCCACAAAAATTAATTAGACAATGAATCCATTCATTAAGCATACCCATTCATATATGAACACCCTTTGAATAAACTACTCTGCGAACCCTGGTCAGGTTTTCAAACAATTTAACAGGAGACTACCAAGACTTGGAATCAACATCGACAGCGCAGCTCCCGCGTTGGTCATGGTCATTTATTCAGGTTGTGTGATAAGTTAAGAGTGAATTCTTCCAAGCCATTCATCACGCGTCGTAGTATGTAGTATATGGAACCCTGCTGGTAGCTTTGAGGAGTGTATTTTTTTTTATTGTCTCAGGATCAAAGGGAGATTGTCAAGCACAGACAGGTTAAGGTTTGTTTTTAAGAGGATTCCATACACT
>QLPI01020646.1:0-10576 GCA_003314275.1 Chroogomphus rutilus | reverse complement strand
AATGATTCTGGTCCCATGGTATGAACTACCTTTCCAAGCCTCTTTAGTGCCTCATTTGCATCAATGCGAAGCTCTGGGTTGATTACAAAGAAATCTGCAAGAATATCATCTATTTCCGGAATGGTGGTCTTCATAGTGGAACAAATTAGGAAAAAAAAATACCAATATAAGAAGACCCGCATACCTTGAATTGATGGAAGCTCACGCCAAATTGCCAGACATCTAATTTGAATGGATTATACGGTTTGCCAGGTCCCATTTCAGGCGGAATCGGTCTAGAATACATTTCAGGTTCCGGAAAGGAACCGCCTAGAGGGTAGCCAATGCAGACACACTCTTCCGGAGGGCATTCAGGTGGAAAGTCTACAGCCACCTCGAAGTCGATCAGGTATACCCGGGGACGAGACACCGGAATTGTCCTGGTGAGCATGGATTCGGGAATCCATTGGACTAAAAAGTTGTCACGGAATGCGTCCTAGAAAAATTTATAAGGATTGGCGACAAGTTAAGCTTTGATATAGTGGGTCCTCACCTGATGAGCTATATTTAAGCCATGAAGATATGCGAGGGCCCGTATGATATTATCAGTATCTTTCATGCTGGAAGATGAGGAAGCCACGCTCACTTCTAGCCCCTGCATCACCATGTCTATCACGTCCCCGACAGAGTTCTGTTGCCAGGGATTGCACGCGTCCTCCAACGAACAGGCCACCTTAGGGAAAAGTCCAAAAATGATGTCTTCAAACTGGAATTCGCTAAGCATGGGAAGAGCATGGTTTTTACTGTGCAGACTCTGGGGTCCAGTTGCAATTTTCCTGAGTATTTTCAGATGCTGGTGCCCTTCGTCTCCGATCACGATGACACGGAGAGCGATATCATGTCCTTCCGGCGTACGAACGATTCTGGTGAGAGGATTCTAACCGCAGATGTAAGAAGATGGAAGCGAGGGTAATGCAAGAAGCCCACTGTGTACTGAAATTCACCAAGACTTTCCACACTATCAGCGAGGTCTCTGTTTGGCGGGGCATAGCCAAATCCACTTGATAACGGACAGGTTCCACCAGGGGAGTAGAGAGCACTAAAGAACGCATGGGGCCATAGCGTGAAGCCTCGGTCACGGAATATTTCCTCTGCATCTTTCCAGATCTGTTCCTCGGCCTCAGGTGGATCTCCTGGTATTCTCCATGTATCGAGGTCACGAGGGAGCTGTAGATCAGCATCAACAAATGGCATACAAAGAGGAAAATGACACGAAACCTTCTGACGGATGCGTTTCATTTTTTGCTGAGAATTGCTTGGCCAGAGGGAGTAATATTTGAGTGTAAAAACTGAGACTATAGCAGTCGCTAAGGTCGCTGCTGCGAACATCGAAGAGGACAAGCTGGTACCCATGATGGCGTGATGGGGTGACGCCGTGACGCAACGCGATGCGCATGAACCTCTGGGACTTCTGCAAATTTATGTAATCAGTACACTAGGCCGTAGCCAAGGGTAACCGCGCTTATTCTAATCACTATGATGTGTACTCCTTACTTTATCTGACTGTGTGAAGACAACAAACGTTGAAGATTTCGAATGTTGAGGATTCGGTGGCTCTTATCAAGGACCGAGGAAAAAAAACATTTTCACTTGAACGGAGGTAGTGGCTCGTACGAACAGACTAGGAATTCAAAGGCAAGTGACATATCAAAACAAGATTGAATTCTTCTAACAACAAATCCTATATTAGAAATTATTTTTATCAATCATCAGCTTTCAATTAGGTTTGAGCACTTCTTTGTATAATGTTGCTTGCCTTGCTTCCTTCTTGCAATAACATATGCACTCTCCTCCAATCATCCCTCTTGACACACCCACAGCCAAGTGACAGAACGATGATAAGAGGTGAGTGTAGTAATAAAAATTATTGGGCAGATACAATAAGATTCAAGCTTCGCTGAAAAAATAAAACTGAAAAAGATTACTTAGAACATTTTATAACTCAAAGATAGCTTTGAAAGTATATGCAATTGTTATTTTAGGAACTACACTAATCAGAAATTAAGAAGATACAGAGCACATGCAATCAATGTGCATATATGTGGTAAAATGACATCATACCTAATAATAGTTGGGGGGATAATACAATGTCAATGTCATTGTAATTGTAATAACTCTGGGGTATAATGGTGATGAAATTGTAGTAGGAGTGAACAGAAAATAATCCTCAGCACCATGAAGTGGGTGATGTACCCTCAATCATAGATAGATTTGCTTCTGTGTCTGGAGAAAAGGGCTAGTTTTCTTGTATGAGTCATGTGAGTCCTAAATTGAGGTAGTATGATTTGCGAAAATGCATCCTAACTTCATAATAATGTGTTTAACTCATCTAGACAGTTATAGATACTGTCCCTTTCATTAGCAAAATTTCCTCAATCTTGTTGGCATATACATACTCATACAAGGACTATAAACTTACTACAATGTCTAAAATATATAAGAGCCTAACTGTTAAGAATGCGAGCAGTGAGGTTCTTAAGTAAATCTTGACAAGGTTGTAACTTTGCGAGGTTTGGAGTAGGGCTTGGCTTCAGCTTATGTGCTGCACTGTCCAGATCTCATCAAATCCCTAATTTTGGAAGGTCTGAGGTTTCAGAGCTAAGTGAGGTAATTCTTAGTTGATTTTCTGACTACTGCATGACTAATTTACATGTGTATTATATACTAAATACATATTTTAAATATCAGTCAGGATTAGTAATTGAGAACAAGGGGAACTACTAGGGAATGGCATGGGTCACCCATGGGTCAAATGTGGGTGACCCGCACCCAACCCATGGGAAACCTGAATCCATCAACCCATGGTTTTTTTCCCATGGGCTGATGGGTGTCAGGTGCATGCTGCACCCACACACATGCAGCACATGCACATACGGTGTGTTCATCGTGTTTGTGGCATCACATGCATGTACATCATGTTTGTCGTGTTCGTGGCATTGTGTGTGCATATGTCACATATGTCACATTCATTGTGTTTGTCGTGTTCATTGTGTCACATGTGTGTATGTCGCATATGACACATTCATTGTGTTTGTCGCATTCGTCACATTGCATATGCGTACATTGCATATGTCACCTTTGTCACATTCATTGTGTCACATGCACATACAGCACATTCATGGCAGCATGTGCACCTACATTGTGTTTTTCATGTACATCACGTTCATCATGTATGTCGTGTTTGTCACGTACATCGCATTTGTCGTGTTTGTCACGTACATCGCATTTGTCGTGTTTGTCACGTACATCGCATTTGTCGTGTATGGCACATTGGTGTCATATGTGTGCATGTGCAGCGTGTGTGTGTCGTACACATGTATATAGTTGAGGCATGGGTTGGGCTGGGTCATGGGTGCTCTTGGCTTGACCTGCTCCCAAACCCAAAGGCACCTGACCCAGTGACCTGTGCAGGTTACCCTAACCTGTGCTATTCCCTAGGAACTACAAATGGGGAGGAGATCCCCAGTTGAAAGAACAAGGGGATTGAAAGTACAAGGGGGTGAGAAAACTTTGTGACAAAGCTTTCTGCAGGATCTGGGCAGGATCTGAGCAGGATCTGGGATGGATCTGAGCAGGATCTTGATGTATGTATGTCCATATCAGGGAAACAGGGAGTGGGGTTGATGTCAGACACCAAAAATGCTGATGATGTGTGGGCCAAGTACTATTGTAATAGTACTGACTTCACTATGCTGGTGGGAATCAGCCATCCTGCAGACAGATTGGGGTAGCTTGGCTTCAACATATTCATGTGTTGCACCCTACTTTCTGTGTGTGCCACTGATTTCAGACAGACGGGAACTTGGGAGAGTGCCGAGAGTATTGGCCCAAGTAAAGGACTTTCAGACTGGAGGAGGGAAGACAAGAAGGCATAAGCCAAGTTGATATACAGAATTAGAAACTATCTACATCCATGTTCTACTTATATAGGTTAAGAAGTGAGTTGTGGGATTAGGGTTGCATAAGACATGGAGAAAAGAATAAGTTATGGAGAGCATGTGGAAGCATTGTTCACAATGCTCAAAAATAGAACATTGAAACATTAACAAGAATAGAACAATGAAAAATGGCTGAGCACAAAATAATAGGAGCATGAATGAAAATAGAAGAATAGAAAGTGACTGAATATAAAACAATAAGGTCATGGCCAAGAATAAAACAATAGAAAATGTCCCAAGGTAAAACGGGCCAAGAAATAAAGGATGAACAGGTTGGGAATAATGGATAAAGGATAAAGGAAAAGTAGATGATGAAATGGAGTGGGGAGTGTGGATAATGAATGTACCAAGAAAAGACTGATGTACTAAGTGGCTTATACATGACTTGGTCACTTGCATGTGGAATTAGACTTGACATTTGGTCAGTACTACCAAGTGACCTGATGCTCGGTACGTGTACTTGACAGTTGAAACAAGTAGACATATTCAGGCTATGGCCTTCAATTCTCTAATGTCCCATGCTTCAAGGATGCAGCACTCTAGAAGGGGGGGTGATGTCAGGGGATGACCCATCTCCCCTCCTAAACCAAGGCTAAATAACTTGACCTACTGACCAGGAAACCAACCAAAGTTTAGGCCCAGTGGCTTGATGTTTCTGATATCCTAGAGATCCCTAGGCGACTGGTGAGGCACCTATGGGAGAGAGAGGTGAGGTGTGGAACAGAGAGACCAGAGGTCCAGGGATGAAGTGATGAATGAGTTGAGGGACAGGAAGACCTGAGATGTCTCTCACTAAGGCCAAATGGACAAATGATGTCTTCATCATGCACCGAGCTGAGGGCCCAAGATCTTAAGCCAGACACCCAGGACCAGGCCTGTGAGTATCTGGGAGAATATAACTCCAGACCTAATGGAAGGATAAGATATGTTGAGGAAGCAGTGCATGGGTACAGGATATATAAAGTGTGGGAGTCACTAGCAAGGGGTCTTAGGTGTTCCTCTAGTTTGATTCTGACTATACTGTTAAGCACTGAAAGTGCGAAGGTTGCGTGGGCCAAGTACTAATGTAAAAGTACCAACTTCATGATGCTGGCAGGATATTGGCCAAGTGCAATAGACCAAACAGACATGGCTGGCTTTAATGTACTTGTGCATTGTGCCCTACTTTCCATGTAGCCACTGATTTCAGAAAGAAGAGTAACTCGGGAGGATGCCAAGGGTGTTAGCCTGAGTAAGGACTTAAAACAGGAGGAATGGGGGTTGCAAAGTTAATATTCAGAATGAGGAAACATCCATACACTACTTATATAGTTTAAGAACTGGAGCTAGAACAGGGTAGCATAAGATATGTAAAAGGGATGAGGTATGGAAAGCATGTGGAAGCATTGTCCACAACGTTGAAAATAGAACAATGGACATAACCAAAAATAGAACAATAGAATCTGACTGAACATAAAACAATAGAGGCATAGCTGAAAATAAAATGAAAGACATATCCCAAGGGAAAACTGATCAGAGCATAAAAGAATAAGCAAAGATAGAAGGGATGGAATGAAGGGGAATGAACTGAGTGATGAACCAAATATCCTGAGCTGAGACCACATACTAGTGAGGAAATGACTTGTCACTTGTGTGTGGGATTAAATGGTAGAGATCGTTCAGCTGGTATGACTGAGTGAACTGAGGCTCGGTGTCATGTACTTAAATGTTATGATATGAAAGAATGACATAGTCGTAATATAATAATATCTCCCAAGGTCGAAGCAATGGCAAGTTTGGAATAGGGCTAGGCTTCAACTTGTATGTTGCACCCACCAGATCACACAGATCACACAGGTCCCTAATTTCATAAAGGCAAGAACAGAAATTAAGTCTAAGATGAACAGAAGGAAGCTAGTTGAAATCTTAGTCAATTATCTGACTGAAGACTGGACTACAGAATGTACAAGATCTTTATACTGTACTACTTTCAAATCTATGAGGAGTCGACTAGATTCCTATAATGGATAAGAAAGTCCGAGGATCATGAAAAGTGAGAACAGAAATCCTATGTCCCAATCTTGATCTCCTCCATGACATTGAGGGGTGACATATCACCCTGAAACCCAATGGAGTTACCCTAAAAGGAATGTAGTAGCAGATGGGATATCAGAGATAGAATGGAATTGCAAATAAGGAAAGTAGAGCGGAACATAATGAAGAAAGTATTAAATGTAAATGAAGTGAAAATGGATTTGTGAGCATATGGGGATTGATGTAAATGAGTGGAGTGAATTGACAGGTGTATGCGATGCCAAGATGGATACACAAGGTGCATATAGTTCAAGGGCTGAAGGCATATAGTTGAATAGGTGAGTGAGAGTGGAGTTAGGCTGAATGGCTGAATTGAATAGTCCAGCATGCCGGCATACAGTTCTTAATAGTATCCCCCCCTTATGGCTGAGTCTCACGAGGCTGCAGATTTGAAGTCATAGACAAAAGTCCCCATTGGAGTTCAGAATTGTGGAAGTGTATAAGAGTAGCCATTAGGGAGTTTGGGAGGTGATCATTGTCGACATTGCAAATGGAGCCCTTGTACATCAACCCTGTCTACATGCAGAAGCTTATGGGTCTCTACCCTTCACCCATCACCAGCTACCTCAGAGGCAAACCATCCCATCATGTTGATGTTCCCACCCTTTCAACTTCGACCATGAAGCATAGTCAGGTGTTGCTAGAGCAAGACACCATTTATATGTGAGAGCCATGGGTCAAAGGAGCAAATTCAAAAAGGGCAAAGGTGAGTAAAGAGTTGCTTTGGATTTCTTTTATTTACTGATTGTTGTTTGCAGTATGCTCATCCACAGATGTGCTATGATGAGGAAGACATCCATAGCATTTTTTTATCAAAAGGTGAGGTTGGGCAAAACTGATGATTGTACACCTTGGTTGCAGGGTGGTATGGTGAGAGGGGTGTGGGATGCAGTATCAATGAGAGAGGTCAAGGTATGAGTAAGAGGAAGAATAAGGGAAAGGTTAGGGAGAGGAATCCTGAGGATAAGGGAAATCCAAGGTCGAAAAAGAGGTTGAGAGAAGGTACACCAGATGATGAAGAACAGAGTCAGGCAAGCCCCTCAAAAAGGCCAAGGTTAGAGCCCACAGTGCATACCCCCCTCTTCCTTCCCAACTCTCCCACTCCCCAGCCTCTTAATTTTCCACTGCCCACCTGCTTCCTCACCGCCAATTGTGGTGCCGACACCACGTATCATGGTGTTGTCACCCATACCACCACCTCCTACACTGCCTCCTCCCCCACCTCCAGCTCCTTCACCATCTCCACCACCGCCATCTCCACCACCTGCTCCTTCACCACCTCCCGCAGTCGTCCCTCCACCACCTTCCATACTCCCATAACTCCCGGCTCTTATTCTGGTCAATGTTGTCTCATTCCCTCCTGTATTCATTGTTCCCATGAGATTGTAATATTTAGTATTTTGTTTGTAAAATGAAATATAACCATCTTTTGTATCACACTTGCAGTTTTACATAAGTGCAAAAATCATTCGGATTCTATTTCCTGCTTCATTGCAAGATTTTATTTGATCACTCCCATTGACTCCCAGCTCTTATTCTTGTCTCTGGGGGGAGGTATCTGGCACATAATCTCAACAGAATTTACGTAAACAAGCAGTTGCAACAAGAGAGAACAACTGAGAATCATATCAGTCTATCCTAGGACTAAGGTATAAATGTATGTTCCTGTGAATACCAATAGTAACTAGTCAGTAGAGAATGGATCTAAGCCGATTAGGCACTCACATCTCAGTTGAGATAGCCGTCAATAATCTTTTATCTTTTATAGTACGAGTCCGGCAATAGCCCGGCAATACCTATGAGCCGGTTTACACTCCCACTACACGACCTGTTTCAACCAGTAGGTCTAACCAAGCTTCCATTTTCTTATAATGTTCTTGGGATCAGATCCCATATGAAAAAGTAACCAGTATACACGATTTTCTCAGTTTTTTTTCAAATCAGATAAGCTTTCATGTCAGGTGAGGTGCAGCTCAATTGATTCCCTTGTTCTTGCCTTGCTTCTTTTCTGTCAGGTACTGCTGGAATTTTTCCAGAGCTTCTGTCTGCCTATAATATGGTGGAACAACTGTGATAGTGCGTGATCGCTTGCCACTTAACAAAGTCATAGAACCCGAAGCTTTTTAGGTGCTTTATCCGGGTAAGCCATCTAGTAATGTCGCCACATTTGATTGGTCGATTTGACATATTTCAGATTCCGTGCTTACCCCAGATTCCGAGGCGTCCCGTGTCCAAGCTGAATGGGAGCTTCGATGCTTCTATTGCCTTGTGTTATATAGCAGTCATAGATAAAAGATAACAAATATCCTCTCTCATTACTTCTTTCCCGCTTCAAACCACTATGGTATGTTAAAAAACTCTCCGCTACTCCTAGGATTTGCGGTCATGTCCAGGTTTAACTACTTTTGAACAGCCGCAGCACTTGGATTATTTTACGCCAATATCAGATGCAACACGCGGTCAGCCGGCTTCCACAGTGTACAGTGTAAATATTCAGCTGCCAGATCTCTGAGAATGCTGATGTTTTGACAGGGAAACTACAAATTTATTCAGGATGGGGCCTTCTATGTCGGCTATTATCTAGAAATGAAAGAGAGTCGATATGGAGTGTGTATTATTTAACTCGACATCACTGGTACTGACAGGATCTATGCTAATAGCCGAAGCTGAAACTTGAATTCGGTAATCACAAGGTGTTCCTCGTTCCCGTTCAACATTGTAAACGGACCACGTGAGGTTTCATTTTTCTTCCTTCCACAGTTGAAATTTACATCCGGGTGACGATGATCGGCTTTCAGTGAGCGTATCTCATCCGTTGGCCCCCCCCCCCGCTCCTAAGGCGTCCCGCTATCAACTAGTCCAATTGATATTCACCCGGTACTAGTCGTTCGTGCTAGAAATCTGCGACAAGCAGAGTTTATACATTGCCTTTTTAACCATCCTCCACTCAATCTCCATGCCTTCACTTTAAAGTCAAGTCTTCACTCCATGATCAATTAGCATTCTTGTAGAATACACACGAGCACTAAGAATGCAGGATTGAACCATATTCCCCATGCCGGTTTAGCTTTCTTCCACAATATGTCAGTAATTTCACCTTCCAGGGACTCCGCTTGTAGATTCTAAGACGTCAAGTTGACAAGTGGAGGTGGCCTTTTCTTTTGGATTTGACAAGAACAAGAGTATCGACTCCTTTGGGACTGGTTTCATTGATAACATTTTCATCAAGAACTCATAATTTCTCATCAAGTTACAGTTGTACCAAAATATAGGAGGTAAATAGGAGGTCAATGAGCCAATAGATCATAACTTCTAAGCTTGTTCGAACATCCTGAACAATACTTCAGGTCAATTTGAAGAATGCAGGGTTGTGGGTTATGGAGAATATTATAGTACTCTCAGAACCCGATCAGTCTTAAACCAGATGAGCGGGACAAAGAAATGGTCGGTCATCGTGAGGAATCAAGGCTTGTAAGTTAGGAAGCACTTAAAGAACCAGCTCAGTCATAAACCAGAAAGCATGCAGCTCCAATGATTGTTCCAGTAATTAAAGCACAAATATAGGTGCTAAAACGAGAGCTCAGCCAAGAATAACAGGCAGTGAATTGGTTTAGCCCTATCCTTGTCTTCCATCTGAGTATTGGATCACTTTTAGAGTCAGAAAAACTGAGTCATTGTTTTCAGGGAATATAGTGCAGTGAGCTGGAGAAGTGGGAGCAGACAAAGGAGCAGACATGGATTCATGCAATGACATGAGTGAGGGAAAGTGAATGCAGAACCCGGGGAATAAGGTGGCGAATAACCGAGACGCATGGAGAGAGAAGAATAAATGAATAATTAGTAATCTTCTTGAATGAGGATTCAGATTCATAACGCAAGGCGAACCTGACAGGACTGGGATTAGGAAAATACTAAGTTCGTGTGCATTTAGTAAAATAGAAAGAGTTCAAGGACCTCTATGACAGTGATATGTCAAGAATATTGGATTTAAGGCGTAAGGTATAAAGGGCTCAGAGTTAAAGTTGAAAGCTGACAATCGTGTAGCACCCGAGAAGACCGCCGTTTGTAGGACCAAAATAAAACAACACGGCAGCCTCCAAGCCATTTGATGCAGTGGTTGGTAGGATCAAAATTTCGTGATGAAATACTCAGTCCGTTGACGAAAATGAAAAATATGAAAAACAAGCGGCTTCGTTGAGGGTGCTTGCCTTAGATGGCATCTCATCCAAGGAATATAGAAAATCCGATTATTATAGCATGAGGAAACCCTCTTAAGTTGTGATGACTGATTCAGGAAAATAAAGTGTTTTAGGGCGAGGGTAAGGGTTCAGAGAAGACTCATTGGGCCTAACATACGCTGTCCAGTTGTGAATGGATGATGGGCTAGCCGACGCCAACGCTAAGGACCAGATAGTTACAGTTGAATTTCATGATGTACAGCGCTTTAGTGCTGAAGGTGGGAGTTATAACAGGGCGTTGGCCGGTGCCCGCGATGAACGACCGAAGTTCATGCCGGGTATTGCCGG
>QLPI01020634.1:0-34662 GCA_003314275.1 Chroogomphus rutilus | reverse complement strand
TTTGCATACAACAATCAAATTCACTCTGCAATGCAGACCACACCCTTCATGCTTGACAATGGTCAACATCCCAGATTCATACTAGAGCCAACTTGAGAAACTCAATTAGAAGCATTGGAGGAGTTTACCACATGTATGGAATCAGCTATGGATGAAGCCCACTCTGCTCTGGCAAAGGCTGCAGATGATATGGGACAATTCTATGATTTACATCGACAGGCTGCCCCCTTATACAAGATCGGTGACCAAGTCTGGCTAAACACACAAAATATCACAACAACTTTCCCAAATGAAGAAACTAGATCACAAATGGTTGGGTCCATACATGGTGAACAAGGTTGTCTCATGGAATTCCTAATGCCTTTTTGAGCATCTCAAATGATGTTCTGAAATTCTCAGTAAAGTTTGATGGAGTGTCTTTTCATGTCAAACAGGTTAGCAGAACTGTGATGTTGGAATAGTTGAAAATGAAGTGTTGATAGAAATTTGCAAAACCAAGGAAAGACTGGATGTCTTTAATCTTTCTGTTAAAGTATAGAGACTCAAATACTATCTCAGTCTCTTGGAAAAGAGCTCATATTAGAAGTATTTAGCTACCTGAAATACTATCTAAAAGAATTGTTAACAATTGTATGAAATATGAGAATAAACTTGAACTCATACCTCAGTCTCTTATAGGGAATGGCATGGGTCACCCATGGGTCAAATGTGGGTGACCTGCACCCGACCCATGGAAAACCCAAACCCATCAACCTGTGGGTTTTTTCCCATGGGTCTGTCAAGCTTCGGGTACTGACGGACTTTGGTACTGCCGAGGGGTCGGGCAGACATTGGCCAAGTCCTGCAAGCCAAGAGTAGTGGCATTGGCTTCAACGTACTCATGCGTTGTGCCCTACTTGCCGTGCGTGCCACCAATTTGCAACAGACAGGTACTTGGGAGGATGCTGGTGATGCCAGCCTGAGTCAAGGACTTAACAGAGGGGAAGAAGGTAGAAGGGCCTAAGCCTAGTCAATACCCAGAATGAGGAAATATGTACATGCATGTCCTATGAATTTTAAGAAGTGACATGTGGAATAAGGAATGTGAGACAACAAGGTATGCAGAGCATGTGGTTATTGTCCACAATGAGTATAATTAGAATGAAGGAATGTAAAACGGGGATAGAATAATAAAGGATAGAATAATAGAATGTGGCCAAGAATAGGACAATAGGAAGTGCCCGACTATAAAACAAGGGCTGTGACTGAGGATAGAACAAGGACAGGAAGTCCCAAGGTGAGATGGGCCGAGGGGTGAGGACAAGAAGTGTGGATGGTGGGTGTACCGAGCCAAGACCAGTGTACTAGGTCACATGCTCATGGCGTGGTCACTTGGGCATGGACGTAGGATGGTTTCCTGGTCGGCACTGCCAAATAAATGGGTCTCGGTAAGTGTACTTGACAGGGTCGATGGGTGTTGGGTGTACACCACACCCCCATGTGTGCGGTGCATACGGCGCATAGGATACGTACAGCGCATACGACATGTACAACACATATAGCACATATGGTGCATATGATGTATATGACATGTATGGTGCATATGGCTCATACAACATGTACAGTGCATATGACGCATATGGTGTGTATGACATGTACGATGTATATAGCACATATGACGCATATGGCATATACGGCATATATGATGTGTATGATGTGTATGGCACATACAGCACATATGACACATACAGCACATATGACAGATACGGCATGTATGACGGGTACGATGGGTATGACAGGTACGGTGCATACAGTGCATATGACAGGTATGGCGCATACAGCACATATGACAGGTATGGTACACATATGACAGGTATGGCACATACAATAGGTACGGCGCATATGACACATATGGTACATATGGCATATACAACTCATATGGTGTGTGGGTGTCATCCGTGTCATCCGTGTGCACATGTGGCACATGCATGTTATGTGTGTGTGTGGTGCATGTGTGTCATATGCGCATGCATGACACCATGGGTTGGGCCAGGTTGCAGGTGCTCTCGGCTTGACTTGCACCTGCACCCAAGGACACCTGACCCGATGACCCATGCAGGTTAGCCCAACCCGTGCCATTCTCTAATCTCTTGGAAAAGAGGTGAGGTCACAGAGTCACACAACTGCAAAATACAATGGCAAATTCAAACTCTGATCAAAGGCAGATATCAGAGATAATAATGAATAAAACCCATACCCCTGCTCTAATACCATCAGGTCCAGGTTGCCAGTGATCAGAAGAAGAGATGTTTGGGCTGAATGTCAAATCCTTAACACTTTCAGGGTTTGGGCCATTCCTGAATGACTTTGACTTTATCATCGGCCATGGTTAGGCCATTGGGGGAGAGGATGTATCTAAGGTACTCCACAGTGTCAGTGTGGAAGGAGCATTTATCTGCTTGGGCATACAGGTGGTTTATTTGGAGGCATAAGAGGACCTCTTTGACGTGGTTGCTATGTTCCTCTAGGTTGTCAGAGTAGAGCAGGATGTCATCTAGATATACTAGTATGGACAGATCTCTAAGAGGTCAGAGAAGACATCATTCATGAAGCACTGGAAGGCAGCCGGAGACTTTGTGAGTCTGAAGGGCATCATACTCCACTCAAAGGATCTATAGCATGTGCAGAAGGTGGTTTTCCATTTGTCACCTTGTCAGATGCGTACCAGGTGGTATGCATGTCGGAGGTCTATCTTAGTGAATATTTGGGCCTTTTGAGGGTTGTCTAGGAGGTCAGAGATTTAGGGAAGTGGGTAGCAATCCTTCTTCATTATCTTGTTTAATCCACAAAAGTTGATAAAAAGGTGTAGTGATCTATCTTTCTTTCGGGCAAAGAGGACTGGAGCACCCCTGGGGGAGCATGAGGGTCATATAAACCCTGTGGATATGTTCTCATCTAAAAACTCTTGGAGGGATTTGAGTTAACTTTCAGAGAGGGAATAGATTGGACTGAAAGAGGACGATGTGCCTTCCTCTAGTTTGATCTTGAGGTCATAAGGTCAGTGAGGGGCTAGAGTATTAGCTTGGGTTTTGCTGAAAATGTCTTTGAACTCATGCTACTCATTCAGGACGTTACTCATGTCTATTGGGCCTTCTTCAGAGTTGTGGCAGTCGGAGAGGAAGAGCTGGAAGGTTTGTGTACCTTCCATCTTCAATATTCAAGCAAATGCTGCTGCATTCACCAGGGCAACCTTTGGTGCCACAAGCTGGGGGTTTGGAGGGGATGGAGGTTCAGTTGAGTGTGGAGTCATAACTGCTAGCTCAGATGTTAGCTGTGGTTGGAGAGCCAAATGAGATACTGCACAATACCCAATCAATCAACATATTGTAGTGGGTGAGCCAATTGTGTCTAAGGACTGCCAAGCAACTAGAATCCAACAGAGTTACATAGAAAGTAATGGTATATTACTCCCCTTTCAGGAAGCAAACATGGAGGTTGATGGCTTTTTGAATTATAGAGTTGGAGGAGCTGTGTCAAGCCTTTGGTAATGCCGATGATGCAGACAAAGAGCAGCTAAGTCCTGCAGGCCGAAAGTAGTGGCTTTGGCTTCAATGTACTCGTGTGTTGTACTCTACTTTCCATGTGTGTCACCAATTTAGAACAGAGGGGATACTCAGAGAGTGCTGAAGGTCCCAGCCCAAGTGGAGGACTTCACAGAGGAAAGGGAAGGTAAAGGGGCCTAAGCCTAGTTGATACCCAGAATGAGGAAGTATGTACATGCATGTCCTACTTATATAGGTTAAGAAGCGACATGTGGAATAAGGAATGTGGGACAATAAGGTATACAGAGCATGTGGGGGCATTATCCACAATGAGCAAAATTAGAATGAAGGGATGTAAATGGGGATAGGACAATGGAAATAGAATAATAGGAATGTGGCCAAGGATAGAACAATAGAGAGTGCCTGACTATAAAACAATAGGGTTGTGGCCAAGGATAAAACAAGGACAGTATATCCCAAGGTGAGGCAGGTCAAGGAATAAGGAGTGGATGGGGTAGGACTAATAGATGGTGAATAGGGCAGAGTGGATGAGGGACAGGGACAAGGAATGTGGAGGGTGGATGTGCAAGCCGAGACCAGCATACTAAGCGACTTACATGTGGCATAGGCACTTGTATGTGGATGTAGTCTGGCTGTCTGGTTGGCACTGCCAAATTACTGGACACTGGGTACGTGTACTTGACAAGCCATCAAAGAGTCGTAAATGTTATAGGGTCAGAGTTGATGTTTTGTAGTGTAGTTGGAGTCAAGGAAGCAGTGGGTCTAGCCTGAATTTATTAGGGTGTCAATGTAGGTGGTTTTGAGGCTGGCAGATGGTCAGGGAGTTTGGACTAGAAAGAGCAGATGCGTTGAGTCTCATCTCCATTGGTGAATCATTGGGTTCAACCTAGCCCCTAACTGATGCTAGAGTCAAAGGGCAGCTTAGAGATTTTTTGACTCTGAGGTATCTTCTACTTTGGAGATTGTTACCTCAGGCATACTTTCCATAACAGTGGTTGCATGTCCTTTCACAGTGGTAGAGGACGATTTGGGTTATTCCTTGGCTATGTGACCGGTTCTTCTACAGATCAGGCAGAGGTTCTGGTTGAAACAGTGTTGTTATTCTTGTGGCATGAGTTTGCCATCTTTACCAAGTTTTGTGGTCAAGTCTGAGGCTGTCTTGTTTGGGGTTTGGCTAGGGTTCGGGGGTTTGGTGCTCGTACTGGGAGTCAGAGCCATTGGTATCCTGTTTCTGTTGTTTGGATGTTTGGAGGGTTTGGAGGTAGAGGTATCCCAAGCCATCTCAGAATGCCATTCCCAGTAGCAAGAGTCAATTGACTGAGACAGTTGATGCAATTGTAGCAGAGAGTGGGGTTTCCCTATGCAGGTGATTTTATCTTTGATCCTATTGGATAGGCCATTGTAGTATTGGTGGTGGAGTGTGGCATCTCCCCACTAAACCTGAACAGCAAGTCTGTTGAATTCAACCACACATTGTGATGCATTGGGTATTGCACATTCAGAGGGCTTTGAGGTCGGCTTTGGCCTCTCCTTCTGGATTGTGGAGGCCGAAGTTGGCTTTGAGTTTGGAGACAAATTCCTGGTAATTGTAGAGCCAGTATGGGTCATATTCAGAGGAGAGACCTGGTTCAAAGTAATCCAAGGCAGTGCCAGTTAAGTATGACAGTACATAGGTTACTTTGGCACTGTTGGAGTCAAAAGTATCAGGGCAGTCTCAACAGTTTAAGGTACACTGCACCAGGAACAGTTGTAGTTTTTTCACATTGGAACCATCGAAGGAGTCAGGGTTCCAAATCTTAGTTCGAGCAGATGACTCCTTTGAGCCTGACAGATGGTTGGTTAGCATGGCAATGGCTTCTGCCAGGTTTGATTCATCATTCACATTGTCTAAGGGTGGTATAGGGGGCTCCAGAAAGGGGTTTGATGAGTGTTTGGATGGTGGTTCTGGGGCTGGTGGAGGGTTTGGTAGTGTATGGACATTGGGTCCTGAAACAGGTAAGTTTTGGGTCAAAGATATGTAGTATACCAAGGCTCTTCTAATTGTTTGAAGGGCTTCAATTCATGCACTACATCTCATAGACGATTAGGAGTGGGAGTTCAAATATACTGTTAAGTCCAAAGTTGAGTCAGGTCCAAGAAGACATAAGTCAGTCTGAGGTCTTGTATTCAAAGTTTTGGGGACTTAGCTTCAATATGTGTGTTGCACCCTCCTTGATCATCAGTCTCTAATTTTGGAGGTTCGGGTTTACAAAGGTTTGGAGTTCAGAGAACAAGTGAGTGGGAATACTAAGTCAATATTTGAACTAAGGTATAGTACAGAAGTCTGGAGGTATTTATACATAGCAGTCCTTATTGTAACTAATCAGGAATGTCCAATGGAACAATAAGATGAACAAAAATGGGTTACAAGTAAAATCTACATCACATCTGGTGTTACAATAAGACTATTGTTTGATGAGAAAGGAAAGAGGTCCAAGATCCAAGGTGGCCATTACCTGTCAGGGTTTGGGGTAGGGGTGATGAGGTTCAGAGGTTCAGAGGTGGCTTCAGACTTGCTTTGGGAAGATCTTCTTTGTAGCGCTATGGAGTTGCTCTAGGTAATTAATACCTAAAAGCCTGCACACACTGGTCCTTTTCTGTGGCGGGATATAATGCAGTCATTTGGCACAGCTGGATTATGGTCTGTGACTTATGAGGCCACTATCTGGAATGTAATGGAGGATATAAAATAGAACATAGCATGATGTGACTATGTGTGACCTGTGACACAAATGTGTCATGTTGACTAAGACATGTACTTTGGCTTTGACTTGAGTATAATAGTCTAGACATTTCTAGACTAGTCTTGACTTGGACTTGGAGACTTAACTTAGGACTTTAACTTGAGAACTTATTATTACAGAGGTGAGCCAGAGGCCTTTATATACATACAAAAACCAAGCAATGATGCAAAATGCTGTGAGAGGTTGGCTATGTCCGTTGAATGACAAAGCACGAGAACAAAGTATACAAAAGAGGAAACTATAGAGAAACTCTGGAGAAATGGTATAGCATCGAGGCTGTGTGAATAGGGGCTAGGGGCTATGATAGGGGAGACTAATCACAAAGGTAAGGATGATGAGTAACAATTAGAAAAGACTAACAGAATAGGAAACAGGTCTGAGTCAAGCCAAGAAAAGGGGAAATATATAAAAGAAAAAATAAGGAAGTCTACCAATAAATGTCTAACAACCTTGTCCACTACTCCTGAGGGGCCTTAGGATGAGTCAGGGGACTGAGTCATCTTGGAGTATTTCCAGGTCACAGGCAACATATCTTCTGCAATTTCTCCAGTATCCAATCTAAGGATAGGGGTCTGGGAGTAGGAGGACTAATGGGTATATGGTCATGCACTCTTATTTTGTGATTAAGAGTGAGTCAAATGGAGTGGACAGGGTAATCAGGATGGGATGGTGCCCTGAACTCTGTCTCATATTCTACTCTACTCCTATCACAATATGCTGGTCTAGATGTCATTCCAAGAAATATGTATGGTTCTCAGCTTTCTGGGAAATAGACTTGTCAAGCCTACAATACCAAGCACCGGTTCACTCAGTAATACTGACTGATCGACCCTTACTGTTTAATCCCATACTAGCGACCAGTCATTCCTCACTAGTATGTGGTCTCAGCTTGGTATATTCGGCTCATCACTTGGTTCACTTTCCTCATCTCATCCCCTCTATATTGTCAGGATTCAGTAACGCCGAGATATCGGTTAAGTCCTGCAAACCGTTCTGGAGTGGCTAGGCTTCAACATGCTCATGCGTTATGCCCTGCTGTTCCTTGCGTGCCACTAATTTGGATAGTGGGAGGAGCCTCGTGAGGATGCCAAGGGCATCGGCTCGAGCAAAGGACTTTAGAAATAGAAAATGGACAAAGGGGTGCAAACCAATTGATATTCTGAGTGAGGAACTATCTACATACATCCCGCTACTTATATAGTTAAGAAGCAAGATGTGGAACAGGGTGGTGTAAGGAATGGAGACAATAAGGTATGAAGAAACCACATGGAGGCATTGTCCACAGTGATCAGAAATAGAATAAGGAATGTAAGCGGGATTAGAATAATAGAGTATCGCTGAGAATAAGATAATGAAGTGGTAGGCGAGAATAGAACAATAGAGGATGGCCCAAGATAAAACAATGGCAGTGGCCAGGACAATGAGTGGCCATCATGTTGTTCGAGGGAAATGGGTCAAGGAGTGGATAGGGGGTAAAGGAACAATGAAGAGGATAGGACAAGAGGAGTGGTCCATACGGTGTACCGGGTGTACCAAGCCGAGGCCGCGTAGTAGTGCGAGATGATGTGGGTAAGGGCCGGTTGGTCGGTATTCCCGAGTGAGCCAGTACTCTGTGTTGCGGGCTTGACATATACTCATTGTTATTCTTTCATTCCCCTTCTTTCCCTGTAACCATTCCCCTTTGGGACATTTACTACTTGCCTATTATTCGGTCATGGCCCTATTGTTTTATATTTGGCCATTTTCCATTGTTCTATTCTCACTCACTCTTTTGTTCTCGGTCATACTTCATTGTTCTATTCTCGTCCACATTCCTTGTTCTATTCTTGATCATTGTAGACAATACCTCCACATGGTTCTTCATACCTTATTGTTCTCCATTCCTTGTGCCACCCTGTTCCACATCTCACTTCTTAACCTATATAAGTAGTGAATGTATAGATGGTTCTTTGTTCTGGAAATCAACTAGGTTTATGCCTTCTTATCCTCCCTTCTCCTGTCTAAAGTCCTTTACTCAGACCAACACTCTTGGCACTCTCCCAGGTATCTCTTCTGTCCCAAATCAGTGGCATGCATGGAAAGTAGGGCGCAACGCACGAGCACGTTGAAGCCAAGCCACTACAACCGGCCTGCAGGACTTGGCCGCTTCCCACCAGCATCGTGAAGCCAGCACTATTACTATAATGCTCAGCCCACACATCGTCGGCAGTACAGGTGCCTGACAAGACTGCATCTCCTGTTGCATTTGACTGAGTGTAGATTGGATAGGAACTTCTGGGGGAGGTACGTGAAGATAATAATATGTTAATGGTTCTGTCTGGATGTGTGTCCTGGGTGTTGTAGTGTTACATGGGAATGAGCTTTGAAGAAGACATGATGACAAATTGGGAGTCTGAAGATTGGAGTGCTGAATAGAATGGTTGGCTGTGTGATGTGGTGACAGTGAAGGTGATATGGGTTGAGTGCCGTTGGACTCTAATTTGTAACATGGTTGAGATCGGTCACTTTACTGTGAGCATCCTATGTCAGATGTCCAAGGTGTCAGGGTTATATCAAAGATATAACACCCTCTATTATTTTCTCCGATTTTCAATATTATATACCAGTATAAGGTAGGAGTAGGTCATGTGAATTATCAATATGTCATGTGACCTTGTTTGTATTGATTTGGCATGTTTAACTTTGTTCATTCATCTCCTTGACTCCTTACCACCACTATGAAATCCATCTCTGCTGAAAAGCATTCTTCTGTTGTTTCTTTCCTCAATGAGGAGTATTCCCATCATCTAATTCAAGCTAGGAATGGCCTGAAGAAGGGTACTATGGGCAGCATCAGTAGGGAGGTAGAGGGGAATAAGGAAAATCATCCTGGTGGCTATCCTTCTAAGCTTTCCCCTTGTGATAAACAGTCAATTATCTGTCAAATCTGCTCTGAGAAGCTTGAAAATGCTATCCAAGCTACCCAGTTTATAAATTCCATCATATGTACCTCTGTCACTCTTCAGACTGTTAGGAATGTATTAAAGGAAGCTGGTTCTAGATCAGCAATGAAGAAGAAAGTCCCTATGCTCAAGGGGTCACATCATTAGCAATGTCTAAAGTTTGCCCAATACCATAAAATTTGGACTTTAGAGGACTAGAAGAGAGAGAGAAAAATCAATAGGATTGGGTCAGATGGGAAGGTGTATGTTTGGAAGCAACAAGGGGAACCAGTATCAGAGGACCACCACACCAACTGTCAAATGGAGGGAGGAATAACTTGATGGTTTGGGGGTGTATGGGCTGGAATAGGGTGGGGAAGCTGATAGAGGTGTAGGGGAACATGCATGCAGGGCAGTATTGTGAGATTTTGGAGGAGGGAGTAGAGGAGAGTATTGAAATTTTGGAGATGGCTAAGGATAAGTGGTACTTCTAACAGGACAATCACCCAAAACATATCTCAAATAATACAGACCAGTGGTTTTCTGTCAACAACATCATTCACATGAAGTGGCCTGCCTAATCTTCTGATCTAAATCCCATTGAAAACCTTGGGCAACACCTCAAGGCCAAACTCCAACAATATAACACACCATCCAAAAGAGTATATGAATTATGGGACAGGGTGGTAAAGAAGTGGACTGAAATACCACCAGAGACATACCAGAAGCTAATTGAAAGCATTCCTAAGAGGATACAGGCAGTTTTAAAGGGAAAGGGGGATCATACAAAGTACTAGATTGTAAAATAATAGAGCTTAAAAAACTGCCCCAATAAGTAATTATTTTGTTTGATTTATTGCACAATGAGTTTTGATTGGACCCATATGATTTCTCAAGCTGGTAAGTTGGTAGATAATCAACATGTTCTAGTATATCATGTGGAATTTTCAGAACTTTTGCTGATGTCATTCCTGCACAAAATATCAATCTTTCTAAAATACACAAACATTGGGGCAGTTTTTTGACCCACTGTATATAAGCAACATGTAAGCCAAACCACATAAGAGAGGGAGAAAAATTGCATTCAGGAGGGATTTATTTTCATCTAAAATTTACTCAATTTTGATAACATACAATCTTAAATCAGTGATAGCTCAATTTTTCTGAGAGATTTTGTCTTAGAGTGTACACATTAGGGAAGCTATGCATCTCCTATTGCTAATTACAACAAATATGAGTAGGATTTGACCTAAATTGACCTTACTCTGACCACAAAGATATTGGGGCTACCAAAGCATGACATCTAATATGCTAATAATACAAAGAAATGGATGGCTAATCATAATGGGCCACAAATTCTGCACACAGAGAATCAGGTGTCATACTTGTATCAAGGACCTATACCTGTGACATTTTGGCCTGGTCTACAAAATAACTTACTCTGCCATAACAAAAGCTTTTTTTCCCCCATAATATAGAGCAAAAGTATTCTCAAGACACTTCTTAGCTGTAATATATATATATATATTAATTTAATTTACAAAATTTTGAGCTAAAATTGAGCTTGACTGAAATCTGTATCAAAGAAGTCTACTATACTATAACAACTTATTTTTTTACTATGGTCTCCTTAAGATCCTAGAAGCAGATTGTACACAGGACCATGTAAACAAGCTTCTTTATTGGTATAATAAGTATATTATTCATTGTTATTATTATTAAATTTGCCAATGCTAACTGCCAAATCATTCCATTAGGCAACTTTTTCCTAGGAAGGAGGCTATCACTGATCCGTCTCCTACCAGTGTGTTGGCCAAGATGCATGCACACCTAGGAATGTCACCAAAGTCACCTTAGTATTGTCTGTCAAGCTAACTATTCAGGTTTTTGTCAAGTCCACAACACCGAGCTCTGGTTCACTTGGCGATACCAACCGACCGACCCTCATCGATTAAGCCCACATGCCAGAGACAAGTGGTATGCGGTCTTGGCTCAGTACATTTGGTACATCATCTGGTTCATTCCTCTCACCCTATCCCCTCTATCCTCTACTATTCTCTCATCCCCCATCCCTTCCCTTATCCATTCTCCTTCATGCCATTGATTATTCACTTATTATTTGGTCATGGCCCTATTGTTTTATCTTTGGCCATTTGCTATTGTTCTATTCTCACCCACTCTCTCATTATTTTAATTTCAGCCATATTTCATTATTCTATTCTCACTTACATTTCTTATTCTATTCTTGACCACTGTGGACAATACCTCTACATGATTCTTCATACCTTATTGTTATCCATTCCTTATACCACCCTGTTCCACATCTTGCTTCTTAACTTGTATAAGTAATGAATGTATATAGATAGTTCCTCACTCTGAATATCGACTTGGTTTATCTCTTCTCATCTTCCCTTCTTTAGACTAAAGTCCCTTACTCAGGCCAACACTCTTGGCACCCTCCTGGGTCCTTCTTTAGTCCAAATTAGTAGCACACACAGAAGAGCAGGACACAACACATGAGCACATTGAAGCCAAGCCACCTTGATTGGTCTGCAGGACTTGACCGACTCCCATCTGCAATATCGGCATTACCAAGACTTAATAGTTTTTGAGCCATTTATATCCTTTGTATTGTTTTTGTTTGAAATGAATCAGCGATACAATTTATCTGCCTTAAAATATCAAAAAATTAAATTAAATCTAATAATAATAATAATAATAATAATAATAATAATAATAATAATAATAATAGTTTTTATGTAAAGAAATTAGCGATCTGTGTATAAAGAAAGAATTATAACAATTTTGATTTTGGAGAATTATAATAAGACTTAGCAATGTTACAATGAAACAACATTATCTGTAAGTAATACCATTCTGTAGTCTTCATATAAAATCTCTAATCTTTGTGGTTGGCTGGATAGACAAAAATATATGCTAAACTTAGTGACCAATTACTTATATACAAGATTTGCCAGTCTTTTCTTTCTGACGGCTTCTGATCAGATTAACTTCATTATTGGAACTAGTGGATACTTATATAAGGTGAGTCAGTCTTGAAGTGTATGCAGTAATCTGAAATCACACTCAACTCATCTATACATTTATCAGACTATATCAGACTTATATATATTGTAGTATTCTTATACAGTTGTGGACACTTAAAGTCTGCTTTTTTGATTCCAAGAGAATGTCTTTGCAAATCTTTTAATTTTTACAAAATCAGATTCATACTGCAAAAAGAAGCTGATTTAGCTTTTTTTTTTTTTTGGATTTTTACAGATTTTTTTAGGGGGGTGGACAAATTTTGAGACCAAATTGTATATATATTCTGCTGGTGTAATTGAAGTTTGGCACTAACCTTGTTTATAGCAGCTTATCACCCTGTCTCTATGTCAAGCGTGTTAGAACCAGGGACCAATGAGTTATTCTATATATATATTCTACACTAAAACCAGTATATCTCCCCCAACCATCATCCAATCAAGATGCAACATTACACCGATGCTCCATATACTATGAAGAACATCCACGAATATTTTCGTGGATTTAGGAGTGGGTTTTACCCAACACTGTCTACCCAGCCCCATACCTACCCCAAGGGCCGGCTCACCTCATCTGGACACGTTGGGAAGGAGATATACTGGCATGTGGTTTCTTCATTCAGTTTATCTTTAATTCTATTCTATTCCTATACTTCCCCCTGTGAAGTTTTGTTCTATATCATTCCCACCGCATATATGCGGGTGTAGCACGCATACGGCCGCATTGGGCCGGCTTCTAACTTCACTCCGTGAAGTTTTCACTTATAAATAGGTTTCCTATTTCATATATAGTACGAGTAATTTGTACTAGTATAACAAGCAATTATACCTGTATCGTTGCCCCCCATCACACTAGCCCTTAGGCTACGCTCGAATATCTTTGTCTCGCGCTGAACCGGAAGGTTAAGCGCCGAGCACACTTTCCTATCTAGGACTAAGACACCAGCTACTCGTCGTACAGCAAGGCCGGGTCACAGTTGGGTTTCCAACATCATACTATTATAATATACTACTAGTTATTATATTTACTTTGTGGGGGAACCACAAATCCACAAACCGACGCTTTGGCGCCCAGGCCGGATTCCCGGTATGGCGCCTAAGCGGAGAGTAAACCTGGGACTCAGCTCCCAGTAGAATTGCCATAGAGCAATATATTTCCTATAGATAAATACATCTAAAATCATAGGAAATTCTAGGGAACTATTCCCCTATTTGTCCCACCGACTCTCCGATATAATAGCGCGGGAATAACCCAGGAAACCCTATCTGCCAGACCCATCTACAAAGCGTCGGTTACTGATGGACTTCGGTACTGCCGAGGGGTGTTGTCGAAAGGTCGGGCGGACTATGGCCAAGTCCTGCAGGCCAAGAGTAGTGGCGTTGGCTTCAACGTACTCGTGCGTTGTGCCCTACTTGCCGTGTGTGCCACTGTATTTGCAACAGACAGGTACTCGGGGGATGCTGAGGATGCCGGCCCGAGTCGAGGACTTAACAGAAGAAAAGAAGGTAGAAGGGCCTAAGCCTAGTCGATACCCAGAATGAGGAAGTATGTACATCCATGCCCTACTTATATAGGTTAAGAAGCGACATGTGGAATAAGGAATGTGGGACAACAAGATATGCAGAGCATGTGGCCATTGTCCACAACAAACAAAATTAGAACAAGGAATGCAAAGCGGGGATAGAACAATAAAAGACAAGATAATAGGATCGTGACTCAAGATGGGACAATAGGGAGTGGCCGAGTATAAAACAATGGGGTTGTGTCTGAGGATAATACAAGGACAGGAAGTCCCAAGGTGAAACGGACCAAGGAGTGTGGATGGCGGATGTGCCGAGCCAGGACCGGCGTACCAAGTGTTGTTGTGCATGCGATGCGGGCACTTGGTCGTGGATATAGGATGATTGCTTGGTCAGCATTGCCGGCGGATGGGTCTCGGTACGTGGACTTGACACTCTACCAGTATAGTGTGCATCATATTCATGTCACATGTGCGTTGTTGCTATGTCACATTCAGGTCACATGCAACAGACACATCAATACTAACACATCTCTGGACAGGGATGTGCACAGGTAGATTTAGTATATAACAAAAGCTATGTACTAGAATAAATGATTACAGTATAGTAGACCTCCTTGATACAAGATACCTCCTTGATACAAATTGATTTTCCAAGGTCAATTCTCATTCCAGTAATACAGAATTTTGCACATAGAATCTACTATATATAAGCAACATCTAAGCCAAATCACACAAGGGAGGGAGAAGAATTGCATTCAGGAGGAATTTTTTTTCATTTAAATTTACTCAATTTTGATAATATACAATCTTAAATCAGTGATTGCTCAAGTTTTCTGAGAGATTTTGTCATAGAGTGTTCACATTAAGGAAGCTATGCATCTCCTATTGCTAATTACAAAAGCTCCAACTGGGATTTGACCTAAATTGACCTTAATCTGACCACAAAGATATTGGGGCTACCAAAGTGTGACACGTGACATTTAATAATACATAAGCGCATTCCCATCTCTTCTCAACATCAACAACGTATAAACTCCATGTGAAAAAAAGCACAATGCCAAACAGGAGTCTATCAGAGAATGCCAAGAATCAAAAAAGGCACCATGCTAATGAGCAAAGGCTTTCTGATGCGGTTAAAGTGTACAAAGAGGGGCAGGCAGGTTATTCAACAAAGAAATCATTGTGAGAAGTTGCTCATAAAACTGGAGTGGACTTCAATACTCTCAGTAGATGCATCAATGAATGTACAAATTCAATTCTACAAAACAGAGGCTTACAGTTCAAGAAGAAAAAACTCTTGTCACATTTATCACAGTATCAGCCAGTCATGGGTTTCCCCTAACTCACAGACAAATTGAGCAGTCAGCAAATGCAATCCTCAAAACCAAAGAAGGTCCTTCCTTCACCAAAGTTGGAAAGAAGTGGGTCTTTAATTTCCTTGGGCGTCATCATGAGGAGTTACAACATACTGGAGTAAACCTCTTGACATACAGCAAGCTAAATCATTGAACCCTGGTGCAGTAAAATCATGGTTTGACATTGTAGAGGAATTTGTTGTCAAACTAGGAATATGGCCAGAAGATATCTATGGAATGAATGAAAGTGGGTTTCCAACAGCATATGGAGGAAAGGAAAGGGTGGTAGGAGCCCAAGGAACAAAGACTCAACATAAGCAAGGAGGCGTAGATCGAGAAAATGTTACAGCAATTATAACTATTTGCACAGATGGAACAACAACAAAGCCAATGATTATCTATAAAGGAAAAAAGATGATGCAAAAATGGAATGATAATAATGTTTCTGAAGCACAGTAAGCTTTTTTTCAAAAATTCTAGATGCAAACTAAATTCTTTGTTAGTATTGTACATTCTGAAAATGGATGGACAGATGGCAACCTTGCCTTTCAATGGTTAACTATGCTTTTTGACCCAGAAACAAAGGAGAAGGCTGGTGGCTGCAAACATGTTCTCATCCTGGATGGCCATAGCTCCCATTACACTGCAGCATTTCTAGATTATGCTGGAGAAAATGACATAATAGTGCTTGGATACCCACCTCATTGCACTCATGCTTTGCAGGGTCTTGATGTTGTTTGCTTTGGAAAGATGAAGGAAACCTGGAAACAAGTCATAACCAACTTTGAGGAGGATAATCAAAGACCAGTAGGCAAAAACGACTTCACTTACCTTTTTGGAATGGCATATAACTAGGGAATGGCATGGGTCACCCACATTTGACCCATGGGTAACCCGCACCTGACCCATGGGAAACCCGAACCTGTCAACCCATGGGTTTTTTCCCATGGGTTGACGGGTGTCAGGTGCATGCCGCACCCACACGCATGCCGCGCGTATGGCCCATACGGCACATATGATGCGTATGGCACGTACAACACATACGATGCATACCATGCGTGTGGCATGTATGGCGCATATGGTGCATATGGCACATACGGTGCATACGGCACATATGGTGCATATGGCGCATACGACAGGTACAACAGGTATGGCACGTACGATGCATATGGTGCATATGGCGCATATGATGGGTATGGCATGTTCATTGCATTCGTGGTGTCGCATGCACGTATGGCACTTTCGTCACGTTCGGGGGATCATGTTCGTGTCGGCGCATGTGTGTATGCGTAAGTTGCATTTGTGTCGGAGTTAATGCCCCAGGTTGGGCCCGGGTCATGGGTGCTCGCGGCTTGACCCGCACCCACACCCAAGGACACCAGACCCGGTGACCTGTGCGGGTTGGCCTGACCCATGCATTTCCCTACATATAACCAGGCCTTTGATGAAGAAACTGTCAAAGCAACATTTCATGTCACTGGCATATACCCATTTAATCGTGATGCAATTTCTCCTATCCAAATGAAACCAAGCATGGCTACATCAACTAAAGGAGAGTTTCCCCTTCCCCAATCAAGTCCTGTCCAAGTTATTGTTGGGGCCTTTGACCCAAACCCATCAGAAAGCCACCTGGTTGCATCTACATCAACATCCACTCCAAGCCATATTACAATAGACCACTCAGCGACATCATTCACTGAAACATGCACAAGATTGGCAAATAGACCCTGCCCTGTACACACCTTCAAAGAGAATGCGCTCATTATACAAGGGACTTGCCTCTACATCATCTGGTTCATTCCTTGTTTCAGATGAACCCATCACCTCCTCGACACCAGTAATTGCACCTGTACTTGCTTGCCCACCATCATCCCTTCCTCAGCCAAACTGGGATCTTGCCAAAGCAAATCCTGTTAAAAAGTGGCACAGTTGTGAATTACTGGAACTCAAAATCATTGAATTACAAGAAACTGTCAAACATGTCCAGCTTCAAGTTAAAGTCCGAGACATGCAAATTGAGGAGGAGCAAGCACAGCTGGTCCTACAGAATCTTCATCTATGCAAGCTAACAAGTGCCCTCAATAAATGTGAAAACAAGAAAAAACATAACCACTCACTGCTTTTTGATGGAAAAGCTCAAGTCTTGTCTTCAAATGCTTTCAGGCAAAAGATAGCAGAGCAGAGCAAGTGGAGGGAGGGAGAGGCCAGAGAAAGGGCTAAAAAGGCTGATGAAAGAGCAGCAAGAAAGGATGCACTGGTGGCTTTAAAAGATCAGTGGGCAGTGATAAAAGCAAACCATGAGAAGAATCTTGCCATTTGGGAAGAAGAGTGTCAACATTTGGCAACAGATGGTGTTCCAAAGCGATCATGGCCAAAAAACCCACAAGAGGTCACAAACCAAAGCTCTCCCCACAATTGAATGAAGATGAAAATGAGGAAAATGAAGAATGCAATGAAGAAATGGATGACTAATAACAATGGGCTGAAAATTCCACACACGGAGAATTAGGTGTCACGCTTGTATCAAGGACCTATGTTATGGCCCATACTCTCACTAGACCCATACCAACCCCCACAACCACCCACACCTTTTCCGGGACTTTTCCAATCGCTCAAAGACTGAATAACCAATTTCCGGATGTCCGATAGATATTCCGAGGTTCCGTGTTTCCGAACCTCCGAAGACTCCGAAGTCAAGGTTCCAATACTTTGATAACCGACGCGCAGGACCATCGCATACCTTACTCCCTTGTTCTTCTTTCCTATTGACCCCTTGTACTCCCTTTCTCCTTGTTTTATGACCGGCAAAGATAATACAAGGATAGTCGCATGTATATAGTCTCCCAGTCGACTAGACTGTTCGCTAGTACGAATATCGATTTAGTCTCCCACCAGTTTCCGATTCATTTCCGGTAAACTCCCGCCTCCTTTCCGAAATTAGGGACAGACGATCGAGGAGGGTGCAACCCAGAAGTTGAAGCCAAGTCCCTTCGACCTCGAACATCTCAGTGACTGGATTGACCCATTCCGCGACCTACCCTAAGTTCCGGGTGCCTCCGCCTCCCACCTGTAGTCCGTCCGACTTCCGTCTTGGTCCTCGGCCCCGTTACGGACCTTTTCACCAACCTGGACTGCCCTTTCGGAAGTACTAGCTAAGCGCCTGACACGCGGACTTAACAACCTATCCGCATGACATTTTGACCTGTTGCACTAAAAAATTTACTCGGCTGCAACAACAGGTTTTTTGCCCCTATAATATAGAGCAAAAATGTTCTCAAGACACTTCTCAGCTGTTATATAATTTTTCCAAGATTTAATCTACAAAATTTTGAGCTAAAATTGAGCTTAAATGAAATCTGTATCAAGGAGGTCTACTATACTGTACTCAATTTCCAAAACATCTTTTCCCTCTTTTTTCTTTGACCTCTATTCAGGATCAAGTATCTATAGTCCAACAGTTCCAAGAAATCTGAGCCTCCAAAACTACTTGGCAATGAATGACCTGGGCTTCTCAACAGCTAGAGATGAGGCTCATAGTAAGGAGCTTTGACATCAAGCCTGTGAGCTTTCCCTGGTCTCTGAAAACCTTCTTATAGCACCTTTAGGTCCTGGCTGATTTACTCATCACAGATGGTCACTTCTTGTACTCCTTGGATGGTTCTGCTAGCAACTTCAATATCTTCAAGCATTCTTTTGGCCAGTAGATTCATACCTGTCTTTATCTTCTCCCTTCTCAATAACTCCTTCTGTATTCTGGAGGGCATCAAGTTAATGTCAGTGGGTTCATCATATTTTATCATGGCACCCATAGCATTGGTTATATCCAGTGAGTGAAACCTTCCAATCCCTCATCATCTTCATCTTTAGCCATACCAGTGTAATTATCACCCTCATATTGTAAGCTTGTTTTCATTGAATCAAAATGGATGAGGGGCTCCAGATCATTATCATCCTCATCTAATTCAGATTCATATCTATCACCTTCAGGACTTAGGGTAGAAGATTGAAATGGAGTGAGGTTATAAGATGATTCTATAGGAGCTAGATATGCTTAGGACTGGTTCTAGAGTCCAGATAAGTTCCTGGATTGATTCTGTTTCTTAAATTTTTGGCCAGTGTTAGGATATAGAAATGATGTAGTCGTAATCCAAAGTAATATCTCCCAAAGGTGAAGCAATGGAGAGATTCTGAATAAAGTTTGGCTTCAACTTATGTGTTGCACCCACCAGACTACACTGGACCCTAATTTCATATAGACTGAATGTAATTGTGAGAGTGGAAATGAAGACAGAAGCAAACAGAGGAAGTTAGTCAAAATCTGTTAATTATCTGACTGAAGAGCAGACTACTGAATGTATAAGCTCTTTATACTACTTGCAAATCTACAAGGAGTTGACTAGATTCCTATAATAGATAAGAAAGTCCAAAGATCTAAAAAGTGAGAACAGAATACTATGTCCCAATCTTGATCACTTTTATGACATTGAGAGGTGATGTGTTACCCCAATTCCCAATGGAGTTACCCTATCAGGAACATAGTAACAGATCTAATATCAGAGAATAGAAATGACATAAGGGAATTACAAATAAGGAAAGTGGAGTAGAACATATAAGGAAAATATTAAGGTAATAAAGGTGAAGATGGATGTGTGAGCATATGGAGGACAGATGTAATAAGTGGGGTGTTGTCAAGTCTATAATACCAAGCTCCAGTTTACTTGGCAATACTGACCGACTGACCCTTATCAATTAAACCCACATGCCAGTAACAAGTCATTCCTCACTAGTACATGGTCTCGGCTTGGTACATTTGGTATATTATCTGGATCGCTCCTTTCATCCCATCCCCTCTATCCTTCACTATTCTCCCATTCCCCATTCCTTCCCCTACATGTTTCTTTTGGGCCATTTATTATTCATCTATTATTCAGTTGTGGCCATATTGTTTTATCTTCAGGCATTTTCTATTGTTCTATTCTCATCCACTCTCTCATTATTCTATTCTCAGCTGTCAGGCACCAGTACTGCCGACGATGCATGGGCCAAGCATTATAGTAATAGTGCTGGCTTCACGATGCTGGTGGGAAGTGGCCAAGTCCTGCAGGCCGGTTGTAGTGGCTTGGCTTCAACATGCTCATGCATTGCTCCCTACTTTCCATGTGTGCCACTGGTTTGAGACAGAAGAGATATCCGGGAGAGTGCTGAGAGTGTCGGCCCAAGTAAAGGACTTTAGACAGGAGGAGGGAGGACAATAAGGCATAAACCTAGTTGATTTCCAGAACAAAGAACCATCTACATACATTCACTACTTATATATGTTAAGAAGTGAGATCTGGAACAGGGTGGCACAAGGAATGGAGAACAATAAGGTATGAAGGATCATGTGGAGGTATTGTCCACAATGATCAAGAATAGAACAAGGAATGTGGACGACAATAGAACAATGAAGTATGAACGAGAACAAAAGACTGAGTGAGAATAGATCAATAGAGAATGGCTGAATATAAAACAATGGGGCCATGACTAAATAATAGTTGAGTAGTAAACGTCCCAAAGGGGATCGGTGATAGGGAAGGAAGGGGAATGAAAGAATAACAATGAATAGAGAAGGTGAGATGAGGAAAGTGAACCAAATGATGAGCCAAATGTACCAAGCCGAGACCACATACTAGTGAGGAATGACTTGTCGCTGGTGTGGGATTAAACAGTAAGGGTTTATCGGTCAGTATTACTGAGTGAACTGTTGAACGAGGGTGTGGAAGGAGGAGGGGGCATTGGGTCAGGTTGGCCAACAAGATGGTCTGACTGGGGTACAGTGGGTTCAAGAGAGGGTGGAATAGAGTCGGAGGAAATGGGGAATGAAGGTGAAAAGGATGAATTTGGTCAAGACCAAGGAAACAAATGGATTAAGACAGAAATAAGAGAGAGAGAGAGAGAAGAAAAAACAGGAAAATCATGAAAGGCATGCTGAATATTTCAGGAGTCCCAATCTGGGAATGGGCAACAAGGAGTAAAGGGAAGTAGATGGGCTGAAGAAATTTGGGAGTAGGGGGAACTGAGGAGGGGATTTGGATGTTTGCAGACTCATAAGGAGAGTCATGATCGGGTTAAGGAGGCCTTGGAACAACCAAAGAAGAGGCCAAGGAGGGCTGTGAATTGAGTGGGCAGATGATGGCCATATGGCCTAGCAGATGGGTGGTGACTGTGGAAGTTTCACAGTCAGACATATCAGGGTCTTGGCACTTTGCCAAGGTCTGGGAGGAGGGAAAGTCCAGGAGAGGACCAGTTGAGGGATGATGATAGTGAGAGGGAGAGAAAAGGGGAATGAAGAGGGAGAGATTTTGGGAATGGGTGTGATCATAAGGTTGGAGATAGAGGGTTGGGCGGTTAAAGAAGGTGAAATTCAGGCTGGAAGTAAGGTCAGGGTGATATAGGGTCAGGATGGAGAGGAATTAAGGTCAGAATGGAAGGAACAGAGGGGTAAATGGAGGGAAATTTTGGGAGTGGATATCTTCAGGAGGGGAGATTGTATAGTTAGAAAGGTTTCTAGTTGGTTGCCATCCCCCCTTTTAGGTAGACATCCCAACGTCTACTAAAGGTGTTGGCCTCTAGCCGAGAAGAATGGAGAGGAATATACAGAGCAGATGAAACAAGAATGGATGCAGACGGATGGAAGAGACCTTGGCCAAATGTGCCAAGTGATGACACTGACCGAGAGGTCCCAGCTAAAAACTTGCCAGCCATTCTGGTATACAAGCATGCACAAGGCAGTTGCATTGACTAAGGCTATTGGCAGAGCTTCCAGCGATGGAACAGGATCCTGGGTGAGGGTTTTGGAGCAGTGGCAGACTGAGGCCATCGGGACACACCTAAAGGGGTTAGTGGCATGATGGAACGTAGTACTGCCCAATACCCTGTTAATCAATAGATTATAGCAGGTGAGCGAGTTGTGACCGAATATTGCCGACTGACGAGTCTAGTGACATGATAATGGATGGGTGGACTGGGATTGTCCAGATGGAAGATCTAGTAGACATGTCTATATATTCAGTGATGACTGAATTAGCAGTACTGGATCAAGATTTGTAAAGCGGAAGGGGTAGCTGTGAATAGATGCTGATACAATCAAGCATATTTGGAATTAGATGACAGAAGGAATTAAATTGAAGAGAATAGAAAGACATAGCAGCATTGATTTTGTTACTGCTGTTATTTTGTAAGGGCATAATCATAAGACATATGATACAGGAAGTAGTGTGGTTCTGGAAATACTGTCAGGCACCAGTACTGCCGATGATGCGTGGGCCGAGTATTATAGTAATAGTGCTGGCTTCACGATGCTAGTGGGAAGTAGCCAAGTCCGGCAGGCCGGTTGTAGTGGCTTGGCTTCAATGTGCTCATGCATTGCACCCTACTTTCTGTGAATGCCACTGATTTGGGACAGAAGAGATACCTAAGAGAGTGCCAAGAGTGTTGGCCCGAGTAAAAGACTTTAGACAGGAGGAGGGAGGACAAGAAGGTGTAAGCCTAGTTGATTTCCAGAACAAAGAACCATCTACATACATTCACTACTTATATATGTTAAGAAGTGAGATCTGGAACAGGATGGCACAAGGAATGGAGAACAATAAGGTATGAAGGATCATGTGGAGGTATTGTCCACAATGATCAAGAATAGAACAAGGAATGTGGACAACAATAGAACAATTAAGTATGACTGAGAACAAAAGAGTGAGTGAGAATAGAACAATGGAGAATGGCTGAATATAAAACAATAGGGCCATGACCGAATAATAGGCAAGTAGTAAATGTCCCAAAGGGGAATGGTTACAGGGAAAGAAGGGGAATGAAAGAATAACAATGAATATATGTCAAGCCCATAACACCGAGTACCAGCTCACTCGGGAATACCAACCAACCGGCCCTTACCCACATCATCTCACACTACCATGTGGCCTCAGCTCGGTACACCCGGTACATCATATGGACCACTCCTCTCGTCCTATCCTCTTCATTGTGCCCTTGGGTGCAGGTGTGGGTCAAGTGGAGAGCACCCGTGACCCGGCCCAACCCGGTGCGTCAATCATGTATGCATGCATGTGCATGAGTATGACACCCAACCTGGCACTCGCTCCTGTTGTACGTGTGCACGTACAACATCCATGTGCATATGACACACATGTGTGGCACACACATACGACATGCACACGCCGCACAGGCATACGACACACATGCGCTGCACATGTATGACACACACGCGCTGACACCAACGAGCCATACATGGATGCATAGAACATGTTCATCTCGGCATGTACATGTACAGCATGTTTGTGCATGTGCATACAACGTGTCCATATCAGCACATTCGAGTCGGCTCGTACGTTTACGGCACGTTCGAGTCAGCGTGTACACGTACGGTGTGTTCGAGTCGGCACATACACGTACAGCACATTCAAGTCGGTGCGTACATGTACGGCACGTTTGTGTCAGCACATGCGCATACTGTGCGTTCATGTTGGGGTGTACAGCGTGTTTGTGTTGGCACAAATGCGACATATGACATGAACGCGCCGCAGGCATGCAGGTACGCCATGCACCCAACACCCGTCGACCCATGGAAAAAAACCCATGGGTTGATGAGTTCGGGTTTCCCATGGGTCGGGTGCAGGTCACCCACATTTGACCCATGGGTGACCTGTGCCATTCCCTAGGTGTGAGCAGCACATGGAAGGCTGTTACACACACAGTAGTGTTGGGCATGACAAGTTAGTGCAATGAGCATGTGACAATGGGTGTGACAGGTGCCTGAGTGAGATGTGAATGGCATGTGGAAGGCCATTACATGCACGGTGGTGGTGGATGTGTCAAGTGGGCACAATGAGCAAACAAACAGCTGGCGTGATGGTACACAACGAGCGGCTAGTGCAATGATGCACAAACAACTGGAGTGCAATGGTACATGCACAAACAAACCGCCAGTGCAATGGTGCATGTGCAAATAAACTGCGAGCGCAATAGTGTGTGTGTGCAAATGAGCAGCCAGCACAAAGTGTGCAGGTACAACTGGCAGCCAGCGCAAAGGTGCAAGGGCAGGTGTGGGTACAAGGGTGGTGCAAACAGCAGGTGCAGGTGCATGTAGGGATGTGGGGGCAGGTGTGCTACCAAGCAGCAGCACAATGGTACATGCACAAAGGTGCAAGGGCAAGTGCAAGCGGTGGGTGTAGGTGCAGGTGCAAGCAGTAGGTGCAGGTGCAGGTACGAGTGGCAAGTGCAGGTGTAGGTGTGAGTGGCAGGTGCAGGTACAAGTGGCAGGTGCAGGTGCGAGCAGCAGGTGCAGGTGCGAGCGGCAGGTGCAGGTGTGAGCAGCAGGTGCAGGTGCGAGCGGCAGGTGCAGGTGTGAGCAGCAGGTGCAGGTGTGAGTGGCAGGTGCAGGTGCGAGTGGTGGGTGCAGGTGCGAGCAGTGGGTGCAGGTACGAGTGATGGGTGTGGGTGCAGGTGCAGGTGCAGGTGCGAGCAGTGGGTGCTGTTATAATATTGGGACTGAAATACTATCTCAGTCTCTTGGAAAAGAGCTCATATTAGAAGTAATTAGCTACCTGAAATACTATCTAAAAGAACAGTTAACAATTGTATGAAATATCAGAATATACTTGAACTCATACCTCAGTCTCTTGGAAAAGAGCTGAGGTCACAGAGTTACACAACTGCGAAATACAATGGCAAATTCAAACTCCTATCAAAGGCAGATATCAGAGATAATAATGAATAGAACCCATACCCTCTCTCTAATACCATCAGGTCCTGGTTGTCAGGTATAAGGAGAAGAGATGTTTGGGCTGAATATCAAATCCTTAACAGGTGCAGGTGCAGGTGTGAGCAGCAGGTACAGGTGTGAGCGGCAGGTGCAGGTACAAGCGGTGGATGTGGAAGCAGGTGCAAGCAGTGGGTATGGATGCAGGTACAAGTGGTGGGTACAGGTGCAGGTGTGAGTGGTGGGTGTAAGGGCAGTGCAGGCCAGCACGATGATGTGGGGGCTAGGCCAAGAGGTGGGCAGGTGTGAATACATGCAGGCACAAAGACAACAATGAATCTCCACACACATCAGTGTGACGAGAAAAAGAACCTGTAAAAAAAAGAAAACAGAGTTTCCATGCATGCCAGCATGATGAAAAGGACCTGCAATCATTGCACATGCTGGTGCAACAAGAAAACAACCCATGGCTAGCAGAGAGCTCTACAAGAAGCCGGTCCAGGAAAGTTGACACATACACCAGTGAAACAAGAAAACTAACTACACCAGTTGGTGACCCCTGCCTTACCTTCTTCTTGTGAAAAGCAATTGTGTATGCTGGCACAATGGCTAGGATGAGTGCAGGGGTTGCTTACCTTCTTCTCACCACCTCTTTTGGACAAGACCATGGGTGGGAGGGATAACAAATGAGCAACACAGGTGCTTATATAACCCAGTACTGTGGATCACCTAATAGACAGGCAACAGTCAATGAGGACATTGACCTTAAAAGAGGGAGTAATGTCATGATTTCTCCACTCCTTTCTCTATTACTTGTTATTGGACTCTGCTACTCTGCCAGACTATATGTATAATTCTTAAGTAATTAGTTAAAGCTCAGTCTTGAGCTGGTCAATACACCAACAAGTATCATTGCTCAGTTCCCTCTTCCGCTCTCTAGTATTTAAACTCTTGTTGTTACTAACAGTGGCTTGGCTTCGATGTACTCATGTGTTGCATCCTACTTTCCATATATGTCACTAATTTCAGAGAAACAGAGAACTCAGTGATAGTAAAGCAATTGATCTCAACCATGTTACAAATTAGAGTCCAATGGCACTCAACCCATATTATCTTCACTGTTGCCATATCACACAGCCAACCATTCTATTCAGCACTCCAATCTTCAGACTCCCAATTTGTCATCATGTCTTCTTCAGAGCTCATTCCCATGTAACACTACAACATCCAGGATACACATATCCAGGCAGAACCATTAACACATCATTATCTTCACATATCTCCCCCAGCACATTTCTCACTCAGAAAAAGATCCCATCCAATCTACACTCAGTCATATGCAATAGGAGATGCAGTCTATTTTCCAGAAAGCCAAGAACCATATATATTTCCTGGAATGACATCTAGACCAGCATATTGTGATAGGAGTAGAGTGGAATATGAGGCAGAGTTCAGGGAACCATCCCAACCTGAGTACCCCACCCACTCCATTTGACTCACTCTTAACCACAAGATGAGAGTGCACAACCATATACCCATTAGTCCTCCTACTCCCAGACCCCTATCCTTGGATTGGATACTGGAGGAATTGCAGAAGATATGTTGCCTGTAACCTGGAAATACTCCAAGATCACTCAGTCCCCTGACTCATCCTAAGGCCCCTCGGGAGTAGTGGACAAGGTTGTTAAATTTTTTGGTAGACTTCCTTATTGTTTCTTTTCTATGTTTCCCCTTTTCTTGGCTTGACTCAGACCTGTTTCCTATTCTGTTAGTCTTTTCTCATTGTTACTCATCATCCTTACCTTTTTGATTAGTCTCCCCCTATCATAGCCCCTAGCCCCTATTTGCGCAGCCTCGATGCTATACCATTTCTTTAGAGTTTCTCCATAGTTTCCTCTTTTGTATGCTTTGTTCTCATGCTTTGTCATTCAACTGACATAGCCAACCTCTCGCATCATTTCACATCATTGCTTGGTTTTTGTATATAAAGGCCTCTGGCTTACCTCTGTAATAACAAGTTCTCAAGTTAAAGTTCTAAGTCAAGTCTCCAAGTCCAAGTCAAGACTAGTCTAGAAACATCTAGACTATTGTATTCAAGTCCAAAGCCAAAGTCCAAGTCTTAGTCAGTATGACACATTTGTGCTATAAGAGGGGAGTTTGTTGAAACTGGGAGGAGTCTTTCCCCAATGGAGAACACGGATTCCCAACCCTCACTCAGGTCATGTTCTTGTCACAACCATTGTTTTATAGTTGGGCACTCCCTATTGTCCTATCCTTGGTCACATTTCTATTATCCTATCTTTTATTGATCTATTTTCATTTGCATCCCTTCATTCTAATTTTACTCGTTGTGGACAATAACTACATGCTCTGCATACCTTGCTATCTCACATTCCTTATTCCACATGTCGCTCTTTGAATCTATATAAGTAGGGCATACATGTACATATTTCCTCATTCTGGGTATCAACTAGGCTTAGGCCCTTCTACCTTCTCCTCCTCTGTTAAGTCCTCTACTCGGGCCAGCATCTTGGCATCCTCCCAAGTACCCTGTCTATTGCAAATCAGTGGCATGCATGGAAGAGTAGGGTGCAACGCACGAGTATGTTGAAGCCAAAGCCACTACGCCTGGCCTGTAGGACTTGGCCACTCCTATCCGACACCTCAGCAGTCCCAAAGCTCATCAGTACCTGCAGCCTGACAGCATGCAAGCTTTTAGGTATTAATTACCTAGAGCAACTCCACATTAGGAGAATGCTAAGAGTTTCAGCCCAAGTGAAGACTTCAGAATTTAAAATGAGGGACTATCTGTTAGAACCAGGGATCATTGAGTCATTATACATATTGTTCTACACTAAAACCAGTATATCTCCCCCAACCATCATCCAATCAAGATGCAGCATTACACCGAGGCTCCATATACTATGAAGAACATCCACAAATATTTTCGTGGATTTAGGAGCGGGTTTTACCCCACACTCTCTACCCGGCCCCATACCTACCCCAAGGGCCGGCTCACCTCATCTGGACACGTTGGCAAGGGGATACACTGGCATGTGGATTTCTATTCAGTACATTCTCTAATCTATTCTATTTCTTCCTTCTCGGGTATGCTCTCTGGCTTGTCTATGGCTGGGCTCGTGTATACGGCGGCGTAGTATGTCTGTGACTGGTGGGTGGCGGCGTTCGGGTGATATTCCACTTTCGGCGGTGCAGCTATTGCGGTAAACGAGTACGTCCTTCCTTGCTTCGAGTTGTATGCTATCGTTGACCCGTTCTTTGATAGCTTGACGTGGTCTCGTGCAAAAGTGAGCTCGGCGTTCCTCTCTGTCAGTCGCTCGACTGACAATACGTTCCTGGCTCGTTCCGGCGTGTAGATCACATTGGTGAGTGCCACGTTTACATCCGGTATACCACTATGCTGATCTGACAACAGCGTTATTCTCACTGTGCCGATATAAGTGTTGGGATCGAGGTAAGTGAATAACTCGTAGTCCCCACATGTGTGGTTTGTCGCTGACAGGTCTAATAGCCATGTATGCGGCTCCGTCTCGACTCCAGGATAATGGTAAGTACATTCCATTGGTAGTCGGACTCGGATCGGTAGATAGAGGAATATGTATGCCTTGTAGTTGTAGAGGGGTGTGAGGGTGAATGGAATATATGAATCCCGGTTGTCTTTTAGACTCTGTGTGAATACACCTGTGATATAAATGGAAAGAAAAATTCCCTCTGCAACTGGCTGGCTCAATCTGTAGAAGCAGTGAGACTTTTAATCTGTAGATTAACCTGAGACTCTTAATCTGTAGATGGGTCTGGCAGATAGGGTTTCCTGGGGTTTTCCTGCGCTATTATATCGGAGAGTCGAGTGGAGTAATAGGATAATAATCCCCTAGATTTATCTAGGATTTTAGATGTATTTATCTATTGGGGAAATCCTATTCTATAGTAAATCTACTGGGAGCTGAGTCCTGGGTTTACTCTCCGCTTAGGCACCGTACCAGGAATCCGGCCTGGGCGCCAAAGCGTCGGTTTAACGATTTGTGGCTCTCCCACAAGTTAGATATATTATCTAGCTGTATAATATAATATATGGGGTTGGAAACCCAACTGTGACCTGGCCTTGCTGTACGACGAGTAGCTGGTGTCCTAGTCCCGAATAGGAAAGTACGCACTCGGCGCTTAACCTTTGGTCAGCGCGAGTGATGGATTTATAGTTGTAGCCTAATGGCTAGTGCGATGGGGGGCAACGATATAATTATAATTGCTTGTTATACTAGTACAAACTACTAGTACTTTATATAAAGTAGGAATCCTAATTATAAGTGAAAACTTCACGGAGTGAAGTTAGAAGCCGGCCCAATGCGGCCGTGTGCGTGCTATACCCGCATATATGCGGGGGGAATGATATAGAGGAAAACTTCACAGGGGAAGTGATAGAAATAGAATAGAATGGATAATATACTGAATAGAAATCCACATGCCAGTGTATCCCCTTGCCAACATGTCCAGATGAGGTGAGCCGGCCCTTGGGGTAGGTATGGGGCCAGGTAGAGAGTGTGGGGTAAAACCCGCTCCTAAATCCACGAAAATATTTGTGGATGTTCTTCATAGTATATGGAGCCTCGGTGTAATGCTGCATCTTGATTGGATGATGGTTGGGGGAGATATACTGGTTTTAGTGTAGAACAATATGTATAATGACTCAATGATCCCTGGTTCTAACACTATCTACATCTATGCACTACTTATATAGGCTAAGAAGCAAAGGTAGAATCAGGGTGGCATAAGAAATGGAAAAGAGAATAAGGTATGGAGAGCATATGGAAGTGTTTTCCACAATGATCAAGAATAGATGTCAAGTACATGTACCAAATATCCGGTAACTCAGCACTGCTAACAAAGCAATCAGTCTATGTCCATGTGCCAGTGACCAAGCTACACACAAGTCACTTGATATGCCAGTCTCGGTTTGGTACATCTACCATCCACATTCCTCATTCCTACCCCTCATCCACTCCGTCTTGATTTATCATCCATTAACCCCACCCCATCTATTCCTTATTCCTCAGTCCACCTTACCTTGGGACATCTTGTCCTTGTTTTATCCTCAACCATGACCCTATTGTTTTATAGTTGGACACTTCCTATTGTCCTATTCCTTGGCCACATCCCTATTATCCTATTTTATTGTTCTATTCTTGTTTACATCCTTTCATTCTATTCTTGATCATTGTGGACAATGCCTCCACATGCTCTGCATGCCTTGTTATTCTCCATTCCTTATTCCACATCTTGCTTCTTAATCTATATAAGTAGTGCATGCATGTAGATAGTTCCTCATTCTGCATATCAACTTGACGTAGGCCTCCTTGTCCTCTCTCCTCCCGTCTGAAGTCCTCCCTTAGGCCAGTACCCTTGGCACCATCACAGGTACCCCTTATGTCAGAAATCAGTGGCATGCATGGAAGGTAGGGCACAATGCATGAGTACATTGAAGCCAAGCCACCCCAATTGGTTTCCAGGACTTGACCAACTCCTGATGGTATTGTCAGCATTTACAATGCCTGACAATAGAAGAATGAAGATAAATGAGAATAGAACAATAGAATATGGCTGAGTATAAAATAATAAGAGTGTGACTGAAAATCTGAAAATAAAACAATAGCAAGTGACTGAATATAAAACATGACCAAAAATAAGTGAATAGAAATGTCCCAAGATAAAAGGAGAAAGGGGGAAGATCAGGAATAGAAGAATAAACAAAGGTAGAAAGGATGGAATGAAGGGAAGTGGACCAAATGATGAACCGAATAACCAAGCCAAGACCACGTACTAGTGAAGAAATGACATGTCACTGGTGTGTGGGATTAAACTGTAGAGATCGTTTGGCCAGTACAACCGAGTAAACTGAGGCTTGGTATTGTGTACTTAATAAATAGCCAGGCATGATGTTGCTGTAATCAGAGTTTTGGAGTTTAATTATGAAATATTGTGTTATTGAATGTTCAATTTTTTATAGAATCATATTTGTATACTTAAAAGGAAGTATTTGGCAATTTTTCAAAATTTTAGGACTAAATTTAGGGCGTGGCAAATTTTTAGAGGTCAAAATAGAAAAATTGCTGAAAACAAGGAATTGGCTCATTGTCAAGCTTTGGGAACTGACGAGCTTCAGGACTGCTGAGATGTTGGATAGGAGCGGCCAAGTCCTACAGGCTGGGAGTAGTGGCTTTGGCTTCAACATACTCGTGCGTTGCACTCTACTCTTCCGTCTGTGCCACTGATTTGTAACAGATAGGGTACTTGGGAGGATGCTAATAATGCTGGCCCAAGTAGAGGACTTAACAGGGGAGAAGAAGGTAGAAGGGCCTAAGCCTAGTCGATACCCAGAATGAGGAAATATGTACATGCATGCCCTACTTATATAGGTTTAAGGAGTGACATGTGGAATAAGGGATGTGAGACAACAAGGTATGCAGAGCATGTGGTTATTGTCCACAATGAGTAAAATTAGAATGAAGGAATGTAAAATGGGGATAGAACAATAAAAGATAGAATAATAGAAATGTGATCAAGGATAGGACAATAGGGAGTGGCCGACTATAAAACAATGAAGCCATGGCCGAGGATAATACAAGGACAGGAAGTCCTGAGGTGAGGCAGATCGAAGGATGAGGAGTTGGCATGGTAGGATTAATGGGTGGTGAGTGGCATAGAGTATGTGAGGGGTGAGGACAAGGAGTGTGGGTGGTGGATGTGCTGAGCCCGAGACCGGCATACCAAGTGATATGCATGCGGTGTGGACACTTGGATGTGGACATAGGGTGACTGCTCGGTCAGCACTGCCAAATTAGCAGGTCCTGGTACATGTACTTGACACTTGTGCAAATATCATTGTAATAATTCTAAAAGATCTATTCTATAAAGGTATCCTGATACATTCTGGAACGGTAGAAATGGGTCAGCAAAATAGGTGGACTTTGAGTGTTCACAATGATTCCTGTGTCCTAAGCATGTCAAGTGCTAAGAGTACAGAAAGTACTTGAGCACGTGTCTTCTACCACAAGTGAGACATATAATAAGCTTCCTTCGACTCATTACGCCTGTAAAGTTGAACCGCTGAGTATATCCTAATCAAGCGCAGGTTCTGTGGCCGAGAACGGCCCGTTGTCGTCCTGACTACGTTTTGAGTATGAGTGTGTTCGTGGGGAGGAGAATATGTTGTCATTGGAGGGAAAGACAACGCTACAGCTACATACCGATATTATTTAACAAGACAAAAGGATTTCGACAAGCTGCTACAAGACAAACAAATACCAAAACCAAAAGATTAAGAACACTGTCATATAGACACGTTATTATTGATGCCTGGTATGGAGAGCGGCGCCCGAGGTGTGGAGAATGTTGATGTACAGGAGTTCCGAGGGAACAAAAACGAAAGTCTGTGCAAACGTATTATGATTTATTTTTTTGAGGATAATCAGTAGGTGTCGTCTACCACGAGTGACGGATGGAAATGAATTCCAGCCATTATTTCATCGTCAGATGCGCAATAAGAGCTATCGGAAAAGTTCGAGAGTATAGCCTCTGTCCTTTTAATTCTACATGAGCACAGAAGTGGAAATGTCCAGAGGACGTCCAGAAAGAAACTCACCATGGACAATGCCGTTGGATTCTATAAATGCATGGGTCAAACGCGTCCCATGATGGCATGAAGGGGATAGAGGATAATAGGTAAACAGTGGCCACACCCACTTCTCAACTATTGTGAGACCGGGCCCAAGACAACTTGTATGTGAAAACTAGGAGGTTCAGTGCATCAGCCAACGTCATGAGCTGGAATGACATTTAAACAACTTGTCAATCATGGAGGGTGAGTTGCTATGTACGCAAACGACTTGGAGCCACAAGAGAAATTATTAGAAATTATTAAGCACTTACTAAGCTAGACCCCAGTTACACGACATAGCACAAACCGGGGAAGGAAACTGGCCTGCCTCACAGACAGCGAAGGGTGATAAACACCTCCAGGAGGTGGGCCGGCGGGGGGGGGGGCCGTCACCGGTGCAGTTCCCTACGCGAGGACGCACAGGGCCGGGAGACTCAGGGAATAAGGGGAAAGGCCCGTGCCCACGTAGGTACAACGGGTGTGACAACCATCATAGGCGGACGCCTGCGGTCGAATAAAATGACGAGAAAAAAAAAAGAGAAAGAGAAAAAGAGAAATTATCTCAGATTACAGACTATCGAAAGCTTCGGGTTTTCTAACACATTACCCAAAGACCAAGTCAGCCATAGTATACGAAAAAGAGCTAAATGTACATACATAATTCCACATAATGGCAGCGTCCATCACTCACCAGCTTTCACGTCCCAGCATCCCTGACAGGAGGGCGGTGTCTCTGGTATATGTAAAAAATTGATTACGGTGTCGTGATGTAGTCCTGATAGAGGAAACATGAAAATAGTCCAACACATCGCTGTCTCCAAATCCTAGAGAGGATTTTATATCGATAGAAATACACAAATGTTCAAAAAAGTCACGGAGGGTGATTTGTCGCTGCACGAAGAATAACCTGGAAAAGCAAACCGGTATGTGAAACCAGCAGTATTAGATGAGAAAGGCCGTAATATCAGCTGTACTTGCTTCAATGTGTGGGAAATGTGGGCGTAACAGTAAGCAGCGGAGCAGCTCTGATGCGACATTTGGTCACACATTCGTCCACATCTACACCCACACATTTCTATCTATTGTTCCCACTGTGTCAGCGGTAAGACCTATACGAATGGTCTGTATGGCGTAGAATAGTTGTGCCAGATAAACGTATGTCCCTGGTTAGCTCAAGCACACTGACCTTTGAAGCATCTGTTATAGTACTTGGCCATTGAGATCGACTCATCCAGCAATGATTCAAGATAGGACTACAAAATAGCTGATGGGGGAACCAAAGATATGCCCTACAGAGAGAACGGGAAAAAATATCGAAAAAGTACGTGAGATGAGGCAATATGAAGGATAGTTGCGTCTATCATAACTCCAAGATCATGATATGACGCACCATAAGTATACCAATCCAACCAGACACCATCGTTGTCTATGGGTCCTGACGGTCATGGATGTGAGTGTCAGTATGGCGCACCTCTTCATGCCCCACAAGACTCCAACGAAATCTTCCGAGATATAGGTCGCAGCGGTCCTGACGGTCGGTACGAGACTGCACAAAACATACGGGATATATCTCTCCCCACGCGTCACCAACATTCAGCATTGAGACGGCAGAAGGCTAGAGATCCTCCATCTTGTCCTGTGTACGAGGTTCGACGAGTGTTAGTACTCGCTTCTTGAACCGAGAGATTCCTATGATCCAGTGGATTCCCTTGACAGCTTTTTGGTAGGACCGTAAAGAAGTCAGCAGCATGAAGACTTTCGATACCCACGAGGGTGCATCTCGTACGGCTGCCGATATGGAGCACATCGGTGACGATCTCATCCACGACCAATGTCCAGAGATATCAACGCAGAGACCCACAACCTCAGACGAATTCCAAGATGTGTGCGTCCAAAGCTTTCGATTCTACGAGCATGTATGTCCTGCGGTCAATATGGAGCACACAGCTGATGTCGATCTCCTCCACAACCATTCCCCAGAGATATAACACATAGACCACAACCTCAGACGAATTCCAAGACATGCCCCCGTTCAAGTCTATTTTATAGCCTTCTTATATGGGGTAGGTGT
>QLPI01020629.1:0-19107 GCA_003314275.1 Chroogomphus rutilus | reverse complement strand
TCTTGTTCTGGAGTCGTGAGTGTCATGTAAGGTCATTATCTATGAAATTGTTGGGGGTCCATGTTGGTCAAGGTTTCCTGAATGGAAACTTTCGGAGGGTTGGATTGAGTACTGAGTCGAAATCAATGCCAGATTCTTGGGGGTCATAGTTGTTTCTAAGAAACGGGTCAAATTCTGCGGTGTAAGTTTTCTGTCTTTTCTGAGTTTTGGACAAAGGGTCCATGGTAGCCCTGTTGCCACTGGATGGGGTCACAGGTTGGCCTGGGTTGGCCATCATATTGCCCATATTAGGGGCCAAATACATGTTCATGGGGGTCTCAGGGTCGTGATGATCAGGAGTGTGAGTACGAATATACTGTTAAATCCGCATATCAGGGGCTTAGCTAGGTGCCTCTAAGGTTATTCCGATGATTCTGAGAGGTTCCCGGAAGTCCTCATTTCCTGAATGTTTGGAAACCGGAGGTCAGTTCGGATGGAAAGTGCGAAGGAGAATTAGGTCAATATTCGTACTGGCAAATAGTCCAGTCGACTGGAAGACTATATACATGCGACTATCCTTGTACTATCTTTGCCGGTCATAAAACAAGGAGAAGGGGAGTACAGGGGGTCAATATAAAAGAGAAAACAAGGGAGTGAGGTATGCAATGGTCCTGCGCGTCAGTTATCAAAGTAATGGAACCTTGACTTTGGAGTCTTCAGAGGTTCGGAATCGCGGAACCTCGGAATATATATCGGACATCCGGAAATCGGTTATTCAGTCTTTGAGCGATTGGAAAAGTCCCAGAAAAGGTGTGGGTGGTTGTGGGGGCTGGTATGGGTTTATTGAGAGTATGGGCCATAACATGTATTAAGTATGTTGCTTGGTCACCGGCTGGGTACTTGGTCGGCACTGCCGAACTACCAGGCGTCGGTACATGCACTTGACACATTCCTTATCATCACATCACTTCAGATAGAGGCTCAGAATTTGTGTCCCATGTGTCCTACTTCTGGAGTTCTCTCAAGAAATCCCTTGACATGAAGTTGCATTTCACCTCAGGCTATCACCAATGGCCAGACCAAGGGTACTAATCAGACATTAGAACAGTACCTTTGCATCTATTGCAACTATCAACAAGACAACTGGGCTTTGCTATTATCCCTTCCAGAGTTTGCCTATAACAACACTCCCAGTGCCACTAGAGGAGTCTCACCATTCTTTGCCAACACAGGCTATCATCCCAATTTCAGCATGTATCCCAAACACAACCTTGGTTCATCATGAGTGCAAGACTTTGTAGTCGACCTGGATTAATTGAATCAGCAGCTTTGAACCAGTATTCTCAATGCTCAACAAATGTACCAGACCTCAGCAGATGTTAATCGACTTCCATCCCCAAACTTTCCTATCGGCAGTCTTGCATTTGTCAAAGCCAAATTATTTAGAACTACTTGTCTCATGAAAAAGCTAGCTGAGAAGTTTTTAGGTCCATTTGAAATCATTGCATGTCCTGGTACTCACTCAGTTACTCTGAAACTCCCAGACTACATGAATGCAGTCCACCCCATATTCCACATTTCAATGCTCGACCTCTCATCCACTCTTCTGCATTCACCAACCATTAATCCTACCCCATCCACTCCATAATCCTTGACCCGCCTCACCTCGGGACATCCTGTCCTTGTTTTATCCTCAGCCACAACCCTATTGTTTTATAGGACATGCATGTACATACTTCCTCATTCTGGGAATCGACTAGGCTTAGGCCCCTTACCTTCTCTTTCCTCTAGAAAGTCCTCTACTTGGGCTGGTACTTTCAGCACTCTCCAAGTATCCCCTCTGTTCCAAATTGGTGGCATGTATGGAAAGTAAGGCACAATGCACGAGTACATTAAATACAAAGCCACTAGTTTTGGCCTGTAGGACTTGGCCGCTCCCTGCCCACATCTTTGGCACTACCCAAGCTTGACAGTGATGATGGCTGAGGAGGTTGAGGAGATGGAGGCTGGGGAGTGAGAGAGTGTCCAGATTGAAAGAGGGGGGTACATGCCTTTTTCTGGGTCCTTGCCCTTTTCAAGGGGCCCACTTTATCCAAATCCCAATCTTTATCCTCAGGCATATTTCCTTCCCTCACCCTTTTCCTCAACCTCAGACTTCCCTCGACATCAGAACCCCTATCCTTTCCTTTTCCCTTCTTCCCTTCTCTCCTACTAGTCCCCCGACCTTGCACATTGATTGAGCATCCAAATCCCCACTCACTACACCATATGCACGCTCCCATGTCCAAATCACTGTCCCATTTCCAAAGACACATATTGTGTCTCTTCGTATCACTTGCACGGTATATCTGACTGTTGCCCTTTGAGCCAAGCCGTGTTTTCATCCTTTTCTCCCAGCCTCACATCGGAGTAGTAAATTGTTGTGAAGTCAGTCTCATCACCTTGCATTTCAAGGTAAGTGTACTAAAAACCAAAGAAAAATGATGAGCACATGATGAATTCTGAGAGAAGGCTTTACTCACCTTTGCACTGTTTAAGTGCAAGCCTTCTATCTATGGCACCCTCATATTGATCTCATCCTTTGCAGCCTCTTCGAGTTGCATCCTGTCACACTCAATAGTTGACGATGAGGGGGTAGGGATATCGACGGGGTGAGAGGTGTTGGTGCTATTTAGATAAGAGGAGATGGGCAAGTCATATAGGCCCATGAGTTTGTAGATGTAAGCAGGATTGACAAAGGTGTTCTCTATTTTCAATGTTGACAACGGTTACCTCCCAAACTCCCTCACAACTACTCTTATACCCATTTGCAATTCCAAACTCTAACAGGTCCAAAGTCTACAACTTCATTTCTGTAGCCTCGTGGGACTCAGCCATAAGGGGGGGATACTATTAGGAACTGTCAGGGGAACCCCTGATAATGATTCCTGACTGACACTGCATTCCCGACAAACACCGCATTCCTGACCAACACCACCCCACCTGCACCTTATGCCTGCCAACCGAGCGAGACCCATTTGGTCCACTCATGGCAGTGCCGAACGGATTACGCACCCAACAATTGTCACCATGGGCGGTCACCCTTCAGGAGCACCAAATGCAGCTGTTGGCTTTCCTTTTGTCGCTTGCTCCCAGTGTCGAGGCCCTGGTAGAACTCCCCAGTCGGTATGGAGGATGATGTCCAGTATGGCACGGAGCACCATAGCAATGGTGCTTATATACAGTAGTTAGTGGGTGAAGGGTTTCCTAGAGTTTTCTCTTTGGATCCCTCTTCACCAGGTAGGCTAGTCACTATGTATTAGGTACCATACTAAAGCTATGGATCCCCCTTCGCCAGTGCACTGCCCAAGGGTAGAATGCCTGCTTAGGTTGCCCTTACAGTAGAAAACTCTCTCTCATGAGTACCGGCTTCCCCATTGTTCAACCCCTAATCGAATCTCTTTGGAAGCAGCAACAGTGGCAGCCCCACCTCATTCACTTACAAAAGAAAAACACACTACCCCTTATGGATTTACCATTGGCCCAGGAATTATTGGAGCAACTGGTCGGTATAGAACAGGAGTTCCTAAGAGAGAGAAGAGAAAAGCAGGATCTGGAGATGAGGCTGAACGTGCTACAGGTGACCACTACAAACCTAGTAGCAGGTCTCCTGACCTGTGGTTGGCAACCTGTGAAATGGATGGTGGAGCCCACTAAGCCCTCCGAGTTTGAGGGCGACTGCACACACAGCCGAGGGTTTATGCAGTCCTGCACCCTATGCCTCTGCATCTATGCCACAGATTTCCCTGACAAACAGTCTCAAATCCTCTGGGCACTGTCCTTTATGAAGACTGGGAGGGCCACGACCTTTTCTGGCTGACTGTTCACCCACAAAGCAAAAACAGGCAGGCCACTCTATGCCAACTGGAAGGCCTTTACAGAAGCCTTTTGGCAACACTTCTACCCCCTGCATGAAGCTACTGATGCAGCAAATCAATTAGAGTCATGTCAGTACCATCAGGGCAAGTGTTCAGTCGACAAGTATATCAACCAATTCGAGGACCTAGTCAAGAAGGCTGAATATATGGATGGTGTAAGGGCAACCTAAGCAGGCGTTTTACCCTAAGGCAGCGCACTGGTGAAGGGGATCCAAAGTTTTAGTATGGTACCTAATACATGGGGGCTAGCCTACCTGGCGAAGGGGGATCCAAAGAGAAAACTCTAGGGAACCCTTCGCCCACTGACTACTGTATATAAGCACCATCGCTATGGCGCTATGCGCTCTACTGGGCATCACCCTCCGTACTGGCCAGGAAGTTCTGCCAGGGCCTTGACCCTGAGAATGGATGACGAAAGGGAAGCCAAGGGTTACAGTCGACCCTTCTGAAGGGTATTCACCAACAGGGATGATGGTTCGGTGCATGGTATGCTCGGTACTGCCGTGAGTGGGTCGGACGGACTTTGGTCGGCGGGTGTGGAGTACGAGCGGGTTGGCGCTGGTCAGGGTTCATGATCGGGGGTTCCCCTGACAGATGGGCAATCCATCATCATGAAGTTCTGGTGAGGCCTTGACCCCACGATTCAGAGTTGTATCATGCTGATGCTAGATGGGAGGCCAAAAGACAATGATATCTTGGCATGGTACACCACTGCATGGGCGGTAGCCCTCACAGGTACAGCAAACAAAGCCTTCCAGGGGCCCCAATTCCCATCATCGCATGCCTCTATTCCACAGCCTAGCCAAAGATTTGTCGAACCCCCGACTAGACAAGCAGCACTCATACCTTCTAGGACATTGTTGGCCCCCCTTCCCCCAATTCCTTCTTCCAGGCCTGCCCTGATGGACATTGACATAACCAGATGGCAGTATCCGCTGCCCCTTATGCGCCAATGATGTGGCAAGGCTGGCCACTTTGCCCAAGACTGCCCCCAGGTGTACAATGTGTGTTTCATGATGGCAGAGGAGAATGAAGAGATGCTAGAGTACTGGATGGTCTCCGTAGACCTTTAAGATACCGACAAAGCCGGGGAGGTTGAAGATGTGGATTCAGGGGATTTTGCCTAAGGCAGCGAGTGAAGGATGTGCCCTCGCTGCCCTTGTTTAATCGCTTTGCTGCTCTGTCTATAGACTCTGATATGGAGAATACAACTCGGGATTCAGACGATAATGCCTCAGCCATAAGTGATACAGACACTCCCGAACCGACTCCACTGAAACTACCATTCCCCCTTCCTAGGTTGAAACATTGGGAACGCAGTCTCCCGAAACATTATGTAGTGGCTTCCACCCCCTCGCCAAACTTGCTGAACCTCAAGGTAGAGACACAGACTACCGACACCGCTGAGGTTAAAGGGGTAACCGCCCTACTAGACAGAGGAGCTATGGGACTGTTCATAGACCGGAAGTTCGCGGTTTCTGAAAGATTGAACTTGGGCCCATTAACTCGGCCCACACCAGTGTACAACGTTGACGGTACCCCAAATGAGGGAGGAGCAATCCGACACGTTGTTGATGTGATCTTATGCTATTGAGACCACTCGGAACGGGCCATGTTTGCTGTGACTAATCTGGGGAAGCATAACATGATCCTTGGCTATCCCTGGCTCTGCAATCATAACCCCGAAATCAACTGGTGTACGTAAGAAGTCACGCTGAGCCGATGTTCTGCCCAATGCCACACCTGCCGGGTTAAGCTGGAGAAAGAACACCGAGAGGAAATGGCAGTTTGGACTCTTCGAAGTGGGCCCTTGCCAGGCATGATGACCGACAAGTCGGAAGACTGCGAAAGTATCGACGACAGTGTGCCCTTCCTCGAACCGGGTGATTGCCTTTTCACAACTGTGGCCCCCACGGACGTTCTGATCGCTACCATCGCGGCCACCACAACTGCACAGCAATTGGCCGAACGGGCACTCCAGAGCACCCCCCCCAAAGAGAAAGGGACGATCCCGCCCTATCTCCAAGACTTTAATGACCTCTTCAAGAAGGAGTCCTTCGACTCTCTCCCCAAGCAGAGGACATGGGACCACGTGATCAAACTGGAGCCCGGAGCAAAACTCTCAGCTTGTAAGGTATACCCTCTCTCCCCGAGCGAACAGCGAGAGCTAGACGAGTTCTTACGAGAGAACCTGCATACTGGATGCATCCGCTCCTCAAAATCCCCCATGGGAAGCCCCGTGTTCTTTATCAAGAAGAAGGATGGCTCCCTCCGACTGGTCCAGGACTATCGGGTACTCAACGCAATGACGGTGAAGAACCGGTACCCCCTTCCCATCATCTTGGAGCTCATCGTGCAACTTCGAGGAGCCAAGTACTTCACCAAGTTGGATGTGCGATGGGGGTTCAATAATGTGCGGATTAAGGAGGGAGACGAGTAGAAGGCAGCATTCCACACGAATTGGGGACTGTTTGAGCCCCTTGTCATGTTCTTTGGCCTCACTAATAGCCCCGTGATGTTCCAGACCATGAAGAACAACATCTTCCAAGACCTCGTAATGGAGGGACACATGTGTTAAGGATTTGACATTCAGCCCAAACATCTCTTCTTCTGATCACTGGCAACCTGGACCTGATGGTATTGGAGCAGGGGTATGGGTTCTATTCATTATTATTTCTGATATCTGCCTTTGATAGGAGTTTGAATTTGCCATTGTATTTCGCAGTTCTGTGACTCTGTGACCTCAGCTCTTTTCCAAGAGACTGAGGTATGAGTTCAAGTTTATTCTCATATTTCATACAATTGTTGATCATTCTTTTAGATAGTATTTCAGGTAGCTAAATACTTCTAATATGAGCTCTTTTCCAAGAGACTGAGATAGTATTTCAGTATTTCAGTCCTTATATTTAACAACATGTGTGTGTACCTGGATGACATCCTCATCTTCACCGAGACTCTCAAAGAGCATCGACGAGTTGTTCAGGAGGTCCTTGAACGACTAAGGGCCCACAAACTCTACCTTCAGCCAGAGAAGTGTGAGTTTGAATGGACCAGGATTGAGTACTTGGGCCTCATCATATCTCATGGCAAGGTGGAAATAGATCGTGTCAAGGTGGAAGGGGTCATGGGTTGGCCGACTCCGTCAAACCAAAAGGAGGTGCAGGCCTTCCTGGGCTTCGCCAATTTCTATCAGAGGTTCATCAAGAGATTCTCACACCATGCCAGGCCATTATTCGAACTTGTGAAGAAGGACGCGAAGTGGAAGTGGGGGGACGAGGAACAGACAGCCTTCGAAGGGCTCAAGACGAAGTTCACGATAGCGCCCATCCTTGGCTTCGCCGACGATACCCGCCCTTACCGAGTGGAAGCGGACAGCTCTGATGTAGCCACAGGGGTGGTCCTTTCACAGCAGTCGCACGAGGATGGCAAATGGCACCTGATTGCTTTTTACTCGAAAAGCCTCTCCCCAGTAGAGAGGAACTACGAGATCCACGATAAGGAGATGCTCACTATCATCTGGGCCTTGGAGGAGTGGAGGCACTTCTTAGAGGGTGCTGAATACCGCATCGAGATCTGGACCAACTACAAGAACCTAGAGTACTTCCGATCCTCGAAGAAGCTGAACCAGCGACAAGCCTGCTGGTCCCTCTACCTCTTGTGTTTCAACTTCGACCTGTGGCACAGACCGGGAGTAGCGATGGGGAAGTCCAACATGCTTTCGTGTCGGTCCGACCATGGATCGGGCGTGGGCGACAATAGAGACCTAGTCTTTCTCCGACCGGAGCTGTTCACGATACGGGCCCTAGAAGGAGTGACGCTAGAAGGGGAAGAGCAGGGGATAGCCCGAGAGCTGAAGAGGGTGCTAACCGGAGGGACACTAGAGGACAAAGTGGCAGAGGCGGTGAGGAAACTGCAGGAAGCAGGAGGAAGGTCATTGGTTTCGGCCAAATGGGCGGAGGCCGACGGGTTGTTGACCTTCCGAGGCAAGGCATACATTCCAGATGTGGGAGGCCTCCGATGACAGATCGTAGCCCATCACCATGACTCCAAGGTGGCCGGACATCCCGGTTGCTGGAAGACCCTTGAACTCATCTCACGAAACTACTGGTGGCCTCACATGTCTCGATACATCGGTGAGTACACCAAGACATGCGACCTGAGCCTACGAACAAAGGTCCAGAGACAACAACCAATCGGGGAACTCCACCCGGTCCCGATCCCCGAAACACGGTAGGATACCATAAGTGTAGACTTTGTAGTGGAGCTCCCCGATGTACATGGATATGACGCCGTGATGAACGTGGTAGACTCGGTATTGAAACAGGTGCACTTCATACTGACTCACATGACAGTAACGGCAGCCGGAGCAGCACGACTCTTCCTACACCATGTTTGGAAGCTGCACGGGTTGCCGAGGGTGGTGGTGTCTGACCAAGGGGTGCAGTTCGTCCATGAGTTCACGCGGGAGCTCTACCGCTTACTAGGCATTCGCTTGGCAGCCTCTACAGCTTTCCACCCGCAGACGGATGGTCAGACCGAACAGGTGAACCAAGAACTGGAACAGTACCTCCGCCTCTTCGTCAACGAGAGGCAGGATGACTGGGATGACCTCCTACCCCTAGCCAAGTTCCAGTACAATAACCACATTCATGCCTCGACCTGTCAGTCCCCTTTCTTGCTGGACACAGGCAGACACCCATGGATAGGATTTGAACTGCACCAACCCCCATCGCACCTCGAGTCTGTAAACAAGTTCAAGGAGCGGATGGAAGGAGCGCTTTCTGAAGCAAAGGTGGCCCTAGTAAAGGCAAAGGACGATATGGCGACTTATTACAACTGTAGGCACCAGCCGACACCGACATTCGTCCCGGGTGATAAGGTGTACCTCGACGCTAGCAATATTCGCACTAATCGGCCATCCAAGAAACTAGTGCACAGGCAACTTGGCCCCTATCTTGTGGAGGAACAAGTGGGGTCTCATGCATACCGACTTCATCTCCCAAAGGCCTTGAGCTGTCTTCACCCGGTCTTCCCCGTTGTCAAACTCACCCCAGCCCTAGCAGACCCCATCCTGGGTAGGCGACAGCCCCTTCCACCGCAGCCAATTCTCATTGACGAAGAGGAACACTTCGAGGTCGAACAAGTACTCGACAGCCGGATGAGAGCAAATCGACTACAATTCCTTATCAAATGGAAGGGCTATGGCTACGAAGAGAATTCATGGGAGAACGAAGACAACATCTGGGCCCCTGACCTTGTTGCCGACTTCTACTGCCTGCACCTGGGTGCCCCACGCTGAATCTGTGCCTTGGGCATGTCTGCCTTCAGATACCACACGCCAGTCCTGCCTGTGGGGATCAATGCATCGGGGATGCTGCATTCTAGAAGGGGGGTGATGTCAGGGGAACCCCCGATTATGAATTCCAACCAACGCTGACCCACCCGTATTCCACACCCGTTGACCGAGATCTGTTCGACCCACTCACAGCAGTACCGAATGCACCGCCCACCGAACCACCATCCCTGTTGGCAAGTACCCTCCAGAAGTGTCGACTATAACCCTTGGCTCCCCTTTCGTCGTTCGCTCTCAGTGTCGAGGCCCTGGCGGAACTTCCCGGTGGTACGGAGGGTGATGCCCGGGAGAGTGCGGAGCACCGTAGTGATGGTGCTTATATACAGTAGTTAGTGGGCGAAGGGTTCCCTAGAGTTTTCTCTTTGGATCCCCCTTCGCCAGGTAGGCTAGTCCCCATGTATTAGGTACCATACTAAAATCTTTGGATCCCCCTTCGCCAGTGCGCTGCCCTAGGGTAGAACACCTGCTTAGGTTGCCCTTACAGTGGCCCTGGTAAAGGCAAAAGATGATATGGTGACCTATTACAACCGCAGGTGCCAGCCGACACCAACATTCATGCCAGGCAACAAAGTATACCTAGACGCTAGCGATATTCATACCAATCGGCCATCCAAGAAGTTAGCACACAGGCGACTTGTAAAGGATATTTAGATAGGTAGTATGGAATAGTAGATAGACTAATTGTTATGATACAAACAACTGTAGATACAGGATTTGTGGCTAATATTCTATGTGATTATATGCTCTTACACAGACAGTGTACGGTGGGTCAATTGTATGTAAGCACTGGTCCGAGAAGCTGGCGGGAGGTGTGAAGGAGAGTCGTGTTGATCACAGTAGGTGATCCACAGTAATAAGATTGTTCAATAATAGTGTGAGTGTGATCTACTATACCTATTTGATGATCCCTGCTGGATCCACAGTCTTGAATGACGATGAGAGGTGTTTCGACCCAATGCGGCCTGATGTCACGTGAGTGTGTCGAGTAGATATCAAATATAAGTGTAGGGGGGGGGGGGGTTTCGGTACTAGAGACTGGTAATATTCATTGTAGTTACTTTATCTTTATATAAGTAAATCCCTTGACTATAATATAATCCGTAATTAACGGATTCTGTGGAGCATATGCTGGGCTGGCCCACTGTGGGCTGCCCCAATGAGATCTTCATAGAGATATGACACCTGTCAGTGGTGCCCTTTGAATAAAATTAATTCTCCCTTTGTTCCCTTCTCATTTGCAACAGTTATTGCCTCTCTGAGTTGTGTCTCGTGTCTCATTCTCCTGTTTCTCAGTCATCTGTCCTCAGTGACTGCATATCTGCACCCCAGTTCCCTCAATTCTCGTTCCTTTACATGTGAGTCTCTTCCCCTATGTCCTTTCTGTCTCCTCCTATCCATTTTCCCTTTCTCTCCTTCTGTATTCTATATATTTTGGCTCTTCTGGCCCCTACATCTCCTGATCATCTGGGCGCTTAGCATCTAAGTCGCTGCCATATTGTGTCTCTCACACGGTAACTACTAGTAAGTCCGTGTACTATACTACTTTCCACTCCATGCTCATTAATACCTGTTCTTTTACACTACTTTACACTATATTCTTTGTTATACAACTGGATATACACATAAATGTGTATTTTGTCCTTATTTCCTTATCCCTTGCTCCCCTCCCTCCATTCCTTCCACCATTTGTCACAACAACTTGGTCCCTACCTTGTCAAGGAATGAGTAGGGTCTCACGCATAACAACTTTGACTCCCGAGAGCCTTGAGCCATCTTCACCCTGTCTTCCCAGTCATCAAACTCATTCCGGCTCTGGTAGACCCTATCCCAGGTAGGCAATGGCCCCTCCCACCGCAGCTGACCCTCGTCGACAAAGAGGAGCACTTCAAGGTCAAACAAGTACTCGACAGTTGGATGAGAGCAAATCAGCTGTAATTCCTTATCAAATGGAAGGGTTACAGCTATAAAGAGAATTCTTGGGAGAACGAAAACAATGTCCAGGCCCCTGACCTTGTTGCCAACTTCTACCATCTACACCCAGGCACATCACATTGAATCCGCACCTTGGATGCATCCACCTTCAGATCTCACACACCAGTCCTTCCTGTAGGGATCAATGCATCAGGGACACTGCATTATAGAGGGGGGGGTGATGTCAGGGGAACCCCCAATAATGATTCCCAACTGACACCACATTCCCAACCAATACCATCCCACCTGCACCTTACGCCCGCTGACCGAGACCGAGACCCGTTCAGTCCACTCACGGCAGTCCCAAACAGGTTATGCACCCAACAATCATCACCATTGGTGGTCACCCTTCAGGAGTGCCAACTGTATCTGTCAGCTTTTCTTTTATCTCTCGCTCCTGGTGTAGAGGCCCTGGCGGAACTTCCTGGTCAGTACGGAGGATGATGCCCGGTATGGCGCGGAGTGCCATAGTGATGGTGCTTATATACAGTAGCTAGTGGGAGAAGGGTTCCCTAGAGTTTTCTCTTTGGATCCCTCTTCACCAGGTAGGCTAGTCACTATGTATTAGGTACCATCCTAAAGCTTTGGATCCCCCTTTGCCAGTGCACCACCCAAGGGTAAAACACCTGCTTAGGTTGCCCTTACAGGAACCTTATTCCGACATGCCCAACATTTTCAATTTAGCCCTCTCAGCCTAACTCCACTCTTACTCACCTATTCAACCATATTCCCTCAGCCCTTGCACTATATACACCTCATGTATCTGTCTTGGTGTCACATGCACTTGTCAATACACTCCACTCATTTATGTCAATCCCCACATGCTCACAAATCCATTTTCCCTTTATTTACATTTAATATCCTTTTCATTATGTTCTGCTCTACTTTCCTTATTTGTATTTCCATTCTATCTCAAATATCTGATCTGTTATTACATTCCTTATAGGGTAACTCCATTGGGAATAGGGGTGACATATCACCCCTCACTGTCACAGAGGAGATCAAGATTGGGGCAGAGTATTCTGTTCTCACTTTTCACAATCCTCAGACTTTCTTATCTATTATAGGAATCTAGTCGACTCCTGGTAGATTTGAAAGTAGTATAAAGATCTTGTACATTCTGTAGTTCAGTCTTCAGTCAGATAATTGACTAAGATTTCAAGTAAGCTTCCTTTCATTCATCTTAGAGACTTAATTTCTGTTCTCACTATTCTGAAATTGGGGATCTGTGTGATCTGGTAGGTACAACATTAAAGTTGAATCCTTGCCCTACCCTGAACCTTGCCATTATTTTATCTTTGGGAGATTGTCTTATATTATGACTATGTTATCTTTTCATATCATAACAGGGATGCAGACAACCCAAACAAATATTGCCATTTGAAGAGGTTTCGGTGTGCTGATCCTCATGTTCAGCTATCATCTGGTGTGAGAAGTCTGCAGTGACTCTCAAAGGAGCACTTTGAATGTGATGGCAGCATGAATCCACATTGGCACCTGCACCTATAACCAGTCTGACTCAATTGTCCTTTTCAGCTACAATTTCCTATCTCTCACACGTAAACCTGGCACTTCAAGTGGTGCCATTTGCCACAGCTATGTTCTTGCCTTGCTTGGTTTCGAGAGGATCTTTCACTTCTATTACTTTTCTTGGCTATCACATCTAGATTTGGATGCATATGACCCATGTTCTAGGTGCTGTGGAATACTTGGTACTGCTGGAACTGAGGAATGTTGTGTTGTTTGATTGTGAGAATAATTGAAGATTTTGATAGTATTTTACACCTTACATGGCTCTATATAAGTCAAAAAACATAGGCATTTTTTGTCAAATATAAGGACTGAAATACTATCTCAGTGTCTTGGAAAAGAGCTCATATTAGAAGTAGCTAGTTACCTGAAATGCTATCTAAGAACAGTTAACAATTGCATGAAATATGGGAATCAACTTGAACTTATACCTCAGTCTTTCGGAAAAGAGCTAAGGTCACAGAGTCACACAACTGCAAAATATAATGGCAAATTCAAACTCCTACCAAAGGCAGATATCAGGGATGATAATGAATAGAACTGACTCCCCCTCTCTAATACCACAAGGTCCTGGTGTACAGGGATAAGGGGAAGAGATGTTTGGGCTGAATGTCAAATCCTTAACATTTTTTGTTACTGTTTATGGTTTGTGTAAAAGTGGGTGACACACTGCTAAGCAAAGGAAAATGAAATGCAGTATTAGAGAAACCATCATGATCAAGATTGATTGCCACTTCAGCATTAGAATATCCTATCTGTTGGGCCACATGAGACTGTGTGAATTATCATATGCCTTGATATTACTGCTCAAACCTTAGGAAAATTTGATGCAAAATGTCATCCATAAATTGACCAAGTATCAGAGAAGCCTGGTACTTTCCAGCCAAAACAATCGAAGACTACAATGTTCCTCAGTTCTAGCACCATGGACTATTCCACAGCACTGAGTTGCATGGCTAACCTCCACCTATATCTGGATACAACAGCCATGAAAATTAATAGAAGTGAAAGATCTTCTTGAATCCAAGCAAGGCAAGAACATGGCTGCAGCAAAAGGCACTGCTTGATGTGCCAGGTTTACACGTGTGAGAGAGGAAATTGCAGCAGAAAAGGACAGTCAGTTCAGACTGGTTATTGGTACAGATCACAATGCGGATGCATGCTGCCATCACATTCACGTTTCTCCTTTGGGAGTCACAGCAGACTTCTTACACCAGACAATAGCCAAACACAAGGAGCAGCACACCACAATCTCTCCAAATGACAATAGGTGGTCTTCTACCCTATTTTTGGACGAGTCTGCATGGAAATGTATTTAACTGCTCAAACAGTGTATTCAGGGGCCTAGGGATTTTGCCTTCTGTTCTTCACTCACATCTGTCTAGTGTGTCTTCACTCGCATCTGTCTAAAATGTCTTTGTGCTGTATACTCCCAAGAGTGTAGCTCCCCACCTCTCTCCTTAGAGTCTTTGAATGCACTGTTTCAAGAGCTCCAAACCCCAGACTTGGCATCACCCTATGCATGGTACAGACTAGTATCAGTTGTTGTTCCCCATGTTCTTAACTCTAGTTTTGTTATGATTCTTAGGGTTACCTCTTTTACAGTTCCAAAACACCTTACACACCCTGTTCCCTATATATATAATATAGTAACTAATTACCCAGGATTTCTCCCTTGCTAGTATTATGCAATGACCTTTAAGTGCTACAAAGGTTAACCTTACAAATACCTTCTTCCTAACCCTGAGAGATTTTTTCATTATAATACCCTCAAATTTTTCAAAAAGGGTTGTAAAAGTTACAAAAATTATGAGTGTGCTTATGCTGCATTTTCTCAGGTAGAAATGTTTTGAATGCATAAATGAGGTCAGGTGCACCTTGGAATGCATGAATCACTTGTTCAATGACCTGATACCATGTTAAGATCAAACAACCTATTTGGATGAAAATTTTTCTCACCTCATTGGTGTTCCCTTCCTCCCTTTTAAATTTTTGCCTGAGTTCCAAGAATTGTTCATATATCTTGGGTTTATCAGCAAAGTGGGCTTTGACACAATCAATGTACTTCAGGGCAGTTTCCTGGGTAAGTTATTTAAACCTCTGCATGAATAACGGCAGGAGGAGAATGAATACCAAGTGGTGTTTGCTAAGCCTAATCATGAACAACTAACCTTTGTCGGAGGCAGAAGGTGAATCGTACAAAGGTACTGCAGTTTGTATTCGAGCCTCTCTTCATTGTCATGAGTAACCGCTGCTATAGGGACGGTTGAGTCTCTTCCACTACAATACCTGACCATCAACAACATACTAGATGAGACAATAGAAGCCCATCTTACCATTCCAGTGATAAAATCTCCTGGACTCCACTGTCCTGATCACTTTGTGGTGCATCTAAATCTTGAAATTGTGCATTGCAACCCCGACCGCAACAAAGAATGTAATTATATTACTTCTCCCTGCCTGTCAAAATCAGGCTTACCAATTGATCCAACCTTGATGGGGGATGGAATGGGAATTCATTTTATGACACCTCGGAGAAGACTTGCTAGATGTCTTCTGAAAAATAACGCCCATGTCGAACCTCATTCCTGGCTGTACCATGCATGCCCCACCAATCTTCCAGGTTTATGATTTGCTTGCCTTTATTGCAAGACATGTGGTAGCTTTTTCGCTGCATGAGTCACACTCTAGGTTTACCACGAAAGTATGCTTGGATCAAATGGTGCATATCCTGCCTCATAGAATGAGATATTGTTGATTAGAAATGAAGGGCATAAAGGTGTACTTCTCACATATTACAAGTCTCTCATGGTAAGATCCACGTCCATCCTAGAGCATCCATTAACTTGATTGAGTTGTCCAGAGTATAGTATATGCACCCCGGTATCTAGTTAACAATCTTAGCTGGGGCCGTTAAAGGTTACAAAAAGCATTAATAATATTGCACAGTGTTTTGGATGTGCTGAATATCTTTACTGACTGTCAAATCAGTATCTGTGTTTCAGCATGATAGGTGATCAAACCAACATGATGTGCAACAGAATCTTGTTAGCATATCCAGCCAGCTTCCCTTGAAACTTGACGATGTCATTCCTTCTCAGCAATGTACCCCAAAAAGCATGCAACAAGCTGATAATCATACAGTTATCACAAAAAAAACTCTTTCTGTGACTATTAAGGTTATCGAAAAAAAAATTGGCTTCCTCTCAGCAATGCCTGGCGACACCAATAATACAATGAGCCATCTCAGAATCATCACATGTAAGTATGATTTTGAGCATTTTGAGCTCTTCGATCAAGTCTTTGCAGTCGTCAATGGAGCCAGTGTTGTCCATGAGGGACTCTGTAATCGGTATAACAACATCCGTCCAGTTGCTCTTTATGTACCTTTGGGGTCGAGGATCATACTCTGGCATGGGTGGATCTTCTGCTTGCTCTAAGTGTGTCTGGGATCAACACAAGAGGGTCAAGAATTGTTACAAAGATGGATATATTTATTTTAAAAGCAACTCTATTGGCAGAGTAAGCCTGTGACATGTGAGTTCAGCATAAGAGCTAGTGTATATTGACTACTATACCTGCGACATGTGAGTTCAGCATAAGAGCTAGTGTATATTGACTACTATACCTGCGACATGTGAGTTCAGCATAAGAGCTAAAGAAGCGCAGATAATACATGTAAACTACTTATGGTCTTCAGTTCAGGCACAGATTGTGACTAATCAGGAGAACAAAATGAACAATAGGCAATTACTCCGATGTGATGTCAAGTGTACTCTATTTTTACAACACTCCTCCTTACTTGAGGCAACATCAAGTCCAGGAAAAACATTTGAAGATTATAGAAGCTGGAGTTGATATAGATAGGAATGAAGGATCATGCTGTGTGGAGCACAAGAGAATGTCATGCAAAAATGCAAGTGGGATGCAAGAGGTAGATGCATGTGGTGGTGCACATCATGCGGATAGAGGCAGTGGTAGAACATGCAGAAGTGGCCGGGATATATCATGCAGAAATGGTGTGAGCAGGTACGGCAGTGAGAGCATAATAGGGACATGAGCCGAGTATTGGTGGGCTCTTCATGTTTCTCAGGTCATGTCTGGGCTAGTGCATATGCCCATGGTGCTTCACTCCCATATGGCCTTGTATGTTATGTCGAGCGTGAGCACAAATGGAATGTAAATGACTGTGAGTGTGAATGGCTTCAAGCGCAAGAAGCTGCAAGCGTAAATGGCTGCAAGTGTAAATGGCTGCAAGCACGAACAGCTGCAAGCGTAAAGGGCTGCGAGTGTGAACAGTTGCCAGCACAAACAGCTGTAGACAGGGCAGCGCAAAAGGATGCGGTGCATGAGGCAGGTAGAGGCTGCACTCCTCAATGAAGAGGACACATTTTCGAGAGGTGGCAATGGCCAGGGCTGCATGCGGTAGAGTTGTGTGAGCCAGAGGTGTGGGCTGTAGAGCCGCTGGTAGCGGTGACATTACTTGAGGTGTCGTTCATGTGGCGGCGGTTGCTCGCATGTGGTGGCGAGCGGTGGTGACTGATATTGCCTGTCGTGATAAGTCGGCATGTGGTGGTAAGCCAGCATATGGCTGACATTGCATGTGGTAGCAAGTCGGCATGTGGCCGACATTGCGTATGGTGATGGGCTGGCATGTAGGACCATGCAGGTGCCGTATGCCAATGTGATTTGGTAAGGTGGCTGCCAGTGCTAACATTGCGTACAGTTTCCACCGGGCATGGTTGGCCTTCCCTATGTGATAGCATGGCTAGCAAGGCTGCTCCAGACAGAATTTGGGATGGATGTTAGTAGGCAAATGCAGTGCTACTGGTGTATGGTGGCAACACTCTATGTTCTGGCTAAGCAGCTCGTGCACACGCTGGATGTCCAGCTCTCCCTGAATGGCAAGCCTTGCCATGGTGGTGCATGGCAGTGGTGGGACAGGGTAATGGCAGAGGTCATGTTAATAAGTGCGCTACAAATAAGTGACATTGGTAGATGCAGCAGCAGTATGTTCCAGACATATAGGAACACAGGGAGAGATGACTCAGATGCATTGTGCCAGAAGTGGTGTGTGCAGGTGTGGTAACAGCATGCTGTGGACACATGAGAAGGTGAGCAGTCAAATAGGATATGCTGCATTGCAAGAGGTGAAGCCGTGTGAGGTGTATGGGGTTGCTGTGTTTAGCTGTAAGGTGTCTGTAGATTACTCAAGTGTTTTGAATCCCTGTTTCATAATTCTCCCCCGCATTTGAGAAATCGATGGGTCTGAGCTACAGCCTTGCATGGTGACATGCAGCTGACATTTCACATCATGGTGAGCTTGGTGTGTGACTGGTGTCACATGTATTATGGCAATTCAGTGTGATGATGTTGTGTGTGTTAGTGAGCAGTGGTGTGGCCAGCCTCGCATGTCATAGCGAGCCGGTGTCCGGTCTGTGTCACTAATGATGGCAAGCTGCTAGGTGAGCAGCATTGCGCTGTGAGCTGCCATGTGATTGACCTTGCATGTCTGAGCAAGTCAATGTTTGGCCTGTGTCACTAATAATGGCAAGTTGCTATGTGAGCAGCCTTGTGCCTGTGAACTCCTATGTAGTCTCCCTCGTGTGTCATGGTGAGTCAACGAGCAGTCTGTGTCACATAGAAGGTGAGCTGGCATGTGGCTAGCATCATGCTGTGAGCCACTGTGTTATTGATCTTGTGTGTCTGAGAAAATCAATTTTGGCCTGTGTCATGGGTGGTTGTGAGAAACCATGTAGCTGACCTCATGTTTGACATGGCAAGTCAGTATCAATGTCACATGGTGGCAAGCTGGCAGTGGCCCGCCATGTGAGTGATGTTCCTGTGATTTTTGCCATGGAGGACAGTGAGTGAGGGTGGGAACTCAGGTGCATGCTGGCGATGTGTACATGGGGCAATGTCTAACTGTGCGTCTGCATTGTTGTCCTGGTTCTGATGGCAGGGAAGGTCTAATAAGACTGATAACTGACACACAGAGCAACAAGTGCCTTTGGGGCTTGTCAATATGGATGCTAAAGACATGTATATAACAAAGTAACTACTAACTTTTGGGGCTTGTCAATATGGATGCTAAAGACAAGGCCAAAAGGTGTGCAGTGGTGCATCGTTATGGGCGCTTATTCTAAGCGCCAGAGAACGCACATGCAAAAGAGAAACGCGCAAAAGAGAACCAAAGATGCAAAAGAGAAACGCGCAAAAGAGAACCAAAAATGCAAGTGCAAAACACAAATGCAGGGGAATAAAATCATGACCCAACACCCCCCCCTGATGAGTGACCACTGCAATACTCACATACGCTTTTCAATCCCCATCAGTTTCCTACACCTCTCCACTTTA
>QLPI01020611.1:0-16018 GCA_003314275.1 Chroogomphus rutilus | reverse complement strand
ATTTGTCTTGACTTTTAAACTCACATAAACTTCTAGTATTTTCTGTGTTTAGGTAGTTACTGAGCATATGGATTGAGATCTTCGAGTCGAAGTCTGAATATTTTCTGTGTTTAGCTTTAATACAATGGTCTATCAGATCACAGAGAATATCATTCATAAATCTTTGAAAAGCTGCAGGAGTGTTGGATAGGCTGAATGGCATGACCAGCCATTCATAGGACCCATAATGGGTCTTTAATGCAGCCTTCCATTTGTTGCCCTTGGCAATTTGGATGAGGTGGTATGCATGCCGGTGACAGTAAAGCTGTCGATCTCAACCATGTTACAAATTTGACTCCAACGGCACTCATCCCATATCACCTTTATTGTCGCCACATCACACATCCAACTACTCTATTCAGCACTACACTCTTCAGACGAATCTATTATCATGTCTTCTTCAGAGCTCATTCCCATGCAACACTACAACACTCATGACAAAAACATTCAGACAGAACCATTAGCATATCATTATCTTTGCATACCCCCTCCAGCACATTTCTCACTCAGGAGAAGATCCCATCCAATCTACACTTGGTCATATGCAATAGGGGATGTAGTCTATTTTCCAGACAATTGAGAACTATACATATTTCTTGGAATGATGTCTAGACCAGCATATCATGATAGGAGTAGAGTGGAATATGAAGCAGAGTTCAGGGCACCATCCCATCCTGATTACCTGTCAAGCCCCCGATACCAAGCTCCGGTTCACTTGGTAGTACCGACCGAACAACCCTTGCCTTTTAGTCCCACACACCAGTGACAAGTCATCCCTTGCCAGTACATGGTCCCGGTCTGGTACATTTGGCTCATCATTTGGTTCACTTTCCTCATCCTGTCCCCTCTATCCTTTGTCATTCCTTCATTCCCCTTCTTTCCCTGTAACCGATCCCCTTTGGGACATTTATTACTCGCCTATTATTCAGTCATGGCCCCATTGTTTTATATTTGGCCATTTTCCATTGTTCTACTTCACTCTTTTGTTCTCGGTCATATTTCATTGTTCTATTCTTGCCTACATTCCTTTGTTCTATTTCTGATCATTGTGGACAATACCTCCACATGATTCTTCATACCTTATTGTTCTCCATTCCTTGTGCCACTCTGTTACACATCTCACTTATTAACCTATATAAGTAGCCAATGTATGTAGGTGGTTCTTCGTTCTGGAAATCAACTAGGTTTACGCCTTCTTGTCCTCCCTCCTCCTGTCTAAAGTCCTTTACTCAGGCTGACACTCTCGGCACTCTCCCGGGTATCTCTTCTGTCCCAAATCAGTGGCACGCATGGAAAGTAGGGCGCAACGCACGAGCACGTTGAAGCCAAGCCACTACGACCGGCCTGCAGGACTTGGCCGCTTCCTGCCAGCATCGTGAAGCTAGCACTATTACTATAATGCTCGGCCCACACATCGTCGGCAATCCCAAGGCCTGACATTACCCTGCCAACTCCATTCGACTCACTCTTACTCACAAGATGAGAGTGCACGACCGTATACCCATTAGTCCTCCTACTCCCAGACCCCTATGCTTGGGTTGGATACTGGATAGATTGCAGAAGATATGTTGCCTGTGACCTGGAGATACTCTGAGATGACTCAGTTCCCTGACTCATCCTAAGGCCCTTGGGAGTAGTGGACAATATTGTTAGACATTTATTGGTGGACTTGCTTATTGTTGTTGTGACGAATGGTGGAAGGAATGGGGAGGAGGGAGTGAGGGATGAGGAAATAAGGACACAAATGCACTTTTAAGTACATATATGCTTGTACAACAGAGAGAAATAGTATAAAACTCCAAAAAGGAACAAGAATTAGTTAGCATGCAGTGGAAGACAGAGTAGTAGCCAGACTTACTAGTAGTTACTGTACGAGAGACACAAATGGTGGCGACTTAGATGTTAAGTGCCCAGATGATCAGGAGATGTAGGGGCCAGAAGAGCCAGAATTGTATGGAATACAGAAAGAGACATAGGGAAATGGATAGGAGGAGATACTAGGAACATAGGAGAAGAGACTCACATGCAAGGAACGAGAATTGGAGAAACTGGGGTGCATATATGCAGCCACCAAGGACAGATGACTGAGAAACAGGAGAATGAGACATGGGACACGACTCAGAGAGGGAATGTTCATTGCGGACAAGAAGGGAAAAAAAGGAAAAGGAATTCTATTCAATGGGCACCACTGACAGGCATTGTTCTCCAAGAAGATCTTATTGGGGTGGCCCACAATGGGCCGACCCTGCATGTGCTCCACAGAAATCATTAATTACGGATCATATTGTAGTCAGGTGCTTTACTTGTATAAAGCCATAGTAACTACAATGAATATATACAGTCTCTCATACCAAAAACTCCCTTGCACTTATATTTGATATCCACTCAACCCATGCACGTGATGTCAAGCTGTATTGGGTTGAAACCTCTCTCATCATCATCCAAGGCTATAGACCCAGAGGGGACCATTGAATAGGTGCTATGTATTACACTCACACTATTATTGAACGAGTATACTACTGTGGATCATTCATCACGACCAATGCAATCCTCCTGCATATTGCCCACCAGCTCCTCAGACTGGCACTTATACAAGATCGAGCCATCATGCGTGGACAATATAGTAGCATGTATTCACGTATAATATTAGCCACTTATCCAATAGCTACAAATCCTTGTACTACAGTAGTTAGTGTAAATACTAGTCCATACTCCCCATCACAATATCCTTTAATTGTATATTTCCCCTTTTCTTGGCTTGACTCAGACCTGTTTCCTATTCTGTTAGTCTTTTCTCATTGTTACTCATCATCCTTACCTATTTGGTTAGTCTTTCCCTATCATAGCCCCTAGCCCCTATTCACGCAGCCTTGATGCTGTACTATTTCTCCAGAGTTTCCCCATAGTTTCCTCTTTTGTATACTTTGTTCTCATGCTTTGTCATTCAACTGACATAGCCAACCTCTTGCATTGTTTCACATCATTGCTTGATTTTTGTATATAAAGGCCTCTGCCTCACCTCTGTAATAACAAGTTCACAAGTTGAAGCCCCAAGTCCAGTCTTCAAGTTCAAGTCAAGACTAGTCTAGAAACGTCTAGACTATTGTACACAAGTCCAAAGCCAAAGTCAAAGTCTTAGTCAGCATGACATCACAGTCACGTGCACATCATAGGACATGTTTGTTGTCACAAGTCACACACAGTCACAGATCACACTACATCCTATTTCTTATATCCTTCATTACATGCCGAATAGTGGCCTCATAAGTCACAGAGTATAATCCAGCTGTGCCAAATGACTGCATTATATCCCACCACAGAAAAGGACCGGTGTACGCAGGCTTTTAGGTATTAATTACCTAGAGCAACTCTACACCAGAGGTCAATTTTTGAATAGATTTGAGCTTTTTGGAGAGCATCTAAGAGGTCAGTGATAAGAGGGAGAGGGTACTAATCCTTTCTGATAACTTTATTTAGTGCCCAAAAGTTGATGTATAGCTGAAGGGAGCCATCTTTCTTTCAGACAAGTAGGATTGGTCCATTGTGTGGAGAATAAGAGGTTCTAATGAACCCCATATTCAGATGTTCATCAAGGAATTCACACAGGGCTTCTAATTATGACTGGGAAAGAGAGTAGAGTGGTGGATCGGGCATTTTGGCGCCATCTTCCAGGGTGATTTTAAGGTTGTAAGGTTGGTGGGGTCCTAGAGTGTTAACTTTTGTTTTACTAAAAACATCAGCAAATTTGTGATACTCTTTTGGGATGTTCTCTAGATCGACCAGGTCAAGAGGAACAGATGGAACAAAAGAGACCTTGGCTGAATATACCAAGGTGGTGCTGGTGGTTGAAAGGTCCAAGTGAAATACTTGCCAGCCTTCTAGTTTGCAAGCATGTGGAAAGGTAGCTACATTGACTAGGACTATTTGTGGAGCTTCCAACTTCAGAGAGGATCCTGGTTGAGGCTGTGGAACAGTGGCAGATGCCAGCTGAACTGAAGCCATCGGGACACACCTAGGGTCATTAGTGGTTTTTTGGAACATAATACTTCCCAGTACCCAATCAATCAACAGATTGTAGTGGGTGAGCCAGTTGTGACCAAGTACTACTGACACAGTTGAGTCTAGTGACCTGACATACAGATTGACAGACTGGAGTTGTCCTGATGGAAATCTAATAAGTATTGTGGTGGGATATAACACAGTCGTTTGGCACAGCTGGATTATACTGTGTGACTTATGAGGCTACTATTTGGCATATAATAAAGGATATAAGAAATAGGACGTAGTGTGATCTGTGACTGTGTGTGACTTGTGACAATGAACGTGTCCTATGACACGAATGTGAATGTGAATGTGACATCATGCTGACTAAGACTAAGACTTTGGCTTTGGACTTGTGTACAATAGTCTAGATGTTTCTAGACTAGTCTTGACTTGGACTTTGTCAGGGGACAGCCCCTTGCCCACTAATATTTATTCCTTTTCCCTGTATATCCTTTATTGATATCCTCCTTCTCTTATGGATTCTTTAGTTAATTCTTCTGTTTTCACTGACTGTGACATGACTTACTCATGTCACAGTCACTAGCTATATAGCTTTGCTGCTTAGGTAAGGGATCCTCACCTCATTCTCTTCTGGATCCCCTTACCAGGTATACACTGATATTGTACTTAGTCTTCTTTAATACATATTCACTTCTGGATCCCCTTACCAGTGTCTGACTGGGTCTGTGGGTAGGCTTAGGGTTAGAGTCCCTGAGTCAGGCCTAGGGAGAAGGCCAGGGCTGGGTGGTGTCCCGCTGGTTCTAGCTCCCAGCAGTTGCCCAGGAATCAGTACCAGCGTGAGTTGCCCTTACAGACTTGAAGACTGGACTTGGGGCTTTAACTTGTGAACTTGTTATTATAGAGGTGGGCAGAGGCCTTTATAAACAAAAACCAAGCAACAATGTGACCTGATGTGATAGGATGGCTATGTCAGTTGAATGACAAAGCACGAGAACAAAGTATACTAAAGAGGGAACTCTAGAGAAACTTCTGGAAAAATGGTACAGCATCGAGGCTGCATAAATAGGGGCTAGGGGCTATGATAGGGAAAGACTAACCAAATAGGTAAGGATGATGAGTAACAATGAGAAAAAACTAACAGAATAGGAAGGAGTCTGAGTCATATCAAGAAAAAGGGAAAATATATAAAAGGAACAATAAGGATGTCTACCAATAAACGTCTAACAATCTTGTCCACTCCTCCTGAGGGGCCTTAGGATGAGTCAGGGACTGAGTCATCTCGGAGTATTTCTAGGTCACAGGCAACATATCTTCCACAATTTATCCAGTATCCAATCCAGGGATAGGGGTCTGGGAGGAGGAGGACTAATGGGTATACGGTCATGCATTCTCGTCTTGTGAGTAAGAGTGAGTTGAATGGAGTTGGCAGGGTAATCAGGATGGGATGTGCCCTGAACTCTGCTTCATATTCCACTCTACTCCTATCATGATATGCTGGTCTAGCCATCATTTCAAGAAATATGTATAGTTCTCAATTGTCTGGAAAATAGACTACATCCCCTATTGCATATGACCAAGTGTAGATTGGATGGGATCTTCTCCTGAGTGAGAAATGTGCTGGAGGGGGTACACAAAGATAATGACATGATAATGGTTCTGCCTGGATGTTTGTGTCCTGGGTGTTGTAATGTTGTAAGGGAATGAGCTCTGAAGAAGACATGATAATATATTGGTCTCAAGAGTGTAGTGCTGAATAGATTGGTTGGCTATGTGATGTGACGACAGTGAAGGTGATATGAGATGATTGCTGTCGGAGTCAAATTTGTAACATGGTTGAGATCGACAACTTTACTGTCATCGGGAGAGTGCCAAGAGTTCCAGCCTGAGTAAGGACTTCAGACAGGAGGGAGGAAGGCAAGAAGCATATACCAAGTCAATTTTCAGAATGAGAAACTATCTACATCCATGTTCTACTTATATAGGTTAAGAAGTGAATGTGGAATCAGGGTGGCATAAGACATGAAAAAAGAATAAGGTATAGAGAGCATGTGGAAGTATTGTCCACAATGCCTAAGAATAGAACAATGAGATATAAACAAAATTAGAATAATAAGATGTGGCCAAATATAAGATGATAAGAGCACAACTGAGAATAAGACAATAGAGTATGACCAAATATAAAACAATAGGGTAATGGCTGAGAATAAAATAATAGAAATGTTCCAAGGTAAAACAGGCTGAGAACTAAAGAATAAACAAGTTGGGAATAATGGATAATGAATGAAGGAAAAGTGGATGATGAATGTACCAAGCCAAGGCCAATGTACTAAGTGACTTGTATATGACTTGGTCACCTGCATGTGGAATTAGACATTTGATGTTCAGTCAGTACTACTGAGTGAACCAATGCTTGGTATTTGTACTTGACAGTTCCCAGGACTGACCCTTCCTATAGCCAATTGTTCCATCAGCCACCCCCTCAACTGTAGGGTGTATTGCTGCTATCTGAAGGTCAGCCTCCTGTTCCCTACTATTTTCCTCATGCTGCCCTAGTACAAGGCATGCCTTCTCCTCTCTCCATTTCTCCCTCTGCCCCTTCTCTGCCTCTTCATCCTCTGCTCTCTACCTCTCTCCATCTGCCCTTCTCTGTAGGGTGCAAACTTACATCTCACCCCTGGGAGACCAATCTCAATATGTTGTACTAATATATCGATTTCTATGCCATTCTGTGCGCTTTTTCATTCTGAAAATTTTCGTTATTACTTTGTATTTTTACCCTCAATATTGAGGGAGTTATTCTTCGTTTTGTGTGTACTCATGTGCGCTTACACATGCACTGCACGACACGCATGGCCGGCTCCCTGGATAGGGACTGGCAGCCTGGCTCAAACCTTCGATAGGCTTAGGAGCCGGTTGTAGGATATATGCAGGTGAAACATCACCTGCGTATGCTTTCCTCCTCAGTGGTTGACTACACTGAGGAGGTGAGTAAAGTACTATAGTTCATATAATACTTCGACTGATTTCTTTCTTTTTTATCTGTAAGATAATTAACTAGGTATATTCTTTGAATATATTCTTAGTGGTTGACTACACTGAGGAGATAATTAACTAGATTGCCTATAAAATTCTTCAAACCTACTATAACTTGCTCATAATCCCATCATTCTCTGCTTCTCAAGATCTAGGTAGAATTGCACCCACTCAACTTCTACAAGGTAGATACAGTGACTCACAAAACTGAGTAAATGTTTGGTGCTTTTGGAATATTCATTGAATAGCTTTGAATGTAAAACATATATGAAAAAGGTATTGGTGCATAAAAGCAAGATCCTAATCAGGGCTATGCAGCCATTAAAATATTATATAATTCCGACTAGGGGTGATGAAGATATGGGAAATTCAAATCAAGGGCCCATTGACTCAGTTTTGTGAGAGGGTATCAGAGAAATAGTAAGTTGCAATTCTAGTACTTGGTATTGCCCCCCTTAACCTTAATTACTGCCTCAAGTCTTCTATGTATACTCTCTATCAAATTCTGACACACCTCTGGTGGTATGTTATTCCATACCTCCTCCACTCTCTCCCAAATTTGCTAAACTCCCTTGGGTAGTGTTGGATACTCCTTAAGCCTGTTTTTTTTTTGCATGATCCCAGAGGTGCTCAATAGGATTCAGGTCTGGTGTCAAGCTTCGGGAATGCCAAGATGTCGGACGGGAATGGCCAAGTGCTACAGGCCGGGAGTAGTGGCTTTGGCTTCAACATACTGGTGCATTGCACCCTACTCTTCTGTGCGTGCCACTGATTTGCAACAGACAGGGTACTTGGGAGGATGCTGATGATGCCGGCCCAAGTACAGGACTTAACAGAGGAGGAGAAGGTAGAAGGACCTAAGCCTAGTCGATACCCAGAATGAGGAAGGATGTACATGCATGCCCTACTTATATAGGTTTAAGAAGCAACATGTGGAATAAGGAATGTGGGACAATAAGGTATGCAGAGTATGTGGGTATTGTCCACAATGAGTAAAATTAGAATGAAGGAATGTAAACAGGGATAGAACAATAAAGGATAGAATAATAGGAATGTGGCCAAGGATAGGACAATAGGAAGTGACCAACTATAAAACAATGTAGCCATGGCCGAGGATAATACAAGGACAGGAAGTCCCGAAGTGAGGTGGATCGAGGAATGAGGAGTGGACATGGCAGAATTAATGGATGGTGATTGAGGTAAGGTGAATGAGAGATGGGGGCAAGGAATGTGGATGGTGGATGTGTTGAGCCGAAACTGGTGTACCAAGTAACTTGCATGTGGCTTGGACATGGGGGCATGGACGTAGTCTGATTTACTTGGTCGGTACTGCCGAATTACCAGATGCTCACTACATGCACTTGACATCTGGAGACTGTGCAGGCCAGTCAAGGAGAGTGATGTTATTGTTTTCCATCCAGTTCTTGGCCTTCTTTGACTTGTGCTTTGGGTCATTGTCCTGTTGAAAAATTACCTATTCCTCAGGAATTCCACTTTCCTCCAGGCTAGGCAGCATGTGGTCCTCCAAAATAGACACAAACTGATCAGCATCCATCTTCCCCTCAATCTCTGCAAGCTGGCCAACACCATTCCATCCCATACACCCCTATACCATAATGTTTCCCCCTCCAAACTTGACTGTCCCCTGCACCTCTCTCTCAATCAAACCCTCCCCCTTCTGTTTTCAGACCCACTGCCTCCCATCTGACCCAACCCTGTTGATTTTGGTCTCATCTGACCAAATGACCATCTTCCAGTCCTCTACAGTCCACTCTCTGTGCTTCAAAGCAAAGGCCAACCTCAGCTGTCTATGCCGTATACTGAAGAAGGGCTCTTTCTTCTTCACCACAGCCTTGAATGAATGTTTCCTGAGAACTCTTCTTACTGTTTCTGAGGAGACTGGGTGGGGGATAATTGTATTGATGTGTTTGGTGAGCTGAGTAGCATTCGTAGCTCTGCCAGTAGCAATTTGTGATAAAATAGCATGTTGATCTCTAGAGGAAAGCTTGGGGGAACAACCTTCAGAGGAGCAGGGCTGGTTGGGATGGAGATTTATGAGAGTCCTGGATACTGTGGACTGGCTGAGGCCAAGTCTTGAGGCAATAGTGCGAGTGGAATGACCACCAAGGAGAGGATGTTTTTTTTAGCAGAGGAAGTGGGGTGCATTGGAGTTTAGTGAAGTTCTGGACAGGGGATTAAATACATTAATTTGAGTTCTCCAGAAAAATAAGGTTACCATAGTAACCATCTATCAAGGGTTGCATGTTATATAATAGATGGAGCATCAGATTCTGATTGTTTTGATACCATCTCACAAAACTGAGTCAATGGGCCCTTGATTTGAATTGCCCATATCTTCATCACCCCTGATCGGAATTATATAATTTTTAATGGCTGCATAGCCCTGATCAGATTCATTCTTTGATGCACCAACACTTTTTTCATATATGTTTTACATTCAAAGCTATTCAATGAATAGTCCATAGGCACCAAATATTGACTCAGTTTTGTGAGTCACTGTACATTCTACAAAGTCTGCTTCCTGGGAGTATACTTGGTCCTCCATTGAGAAGGAGTTCCTTGTATAACAAGGAGGGCCCCTTTATAGCTCAACAGATCATGGGCATTTATCAATGCCTATTTATGCCCAAGCAACTGTCCATCCTCCCATGCCCATATCCATCTTAATTGCTATTTCCATTAGTACTTGACCTTGAGGGCTTGGTCCTAATGGAGGGGTACTGTTATGGTCCATGCCTCAGATTGATCCAATAAATGCTCGTACACCCCATCCATCTATTTCCACCACACTTCTGGCACTACCAGTGAAGATCAAAACACCTCCCATCTGTCTGATCCTGCAATTCCGTAATCCATGATGAGTGTTCCTGAGGTTTCTGATAGTTCATCCCCTTGTTTTTTCCTTGTTTTTTGTCAAAATATAAGGACTGAAATACTATCTAAAAGAATAGTTAACAATTGTATGAAATATGAGAATAAATGTGAACTCATACCTCAGTATCTTAGAAAAGAGCTGAGGTCACAGAGTCACACAACTGCAAAATATAATAGCAAATCCAAACTTCTATCAAAGGCAGATATCAGAAATAATAATGAATAGAACCCATACTCTCTCTCTAATACCCTCAGGTCCTGGTTGCCAAGGATAAGGAGAAGAGATGTTTGGGCTGAATATCAAATCCTTAACATTGTGGACCTCCTTGTATTTTCCCATCCTTGTTCTTTGTTTAGACATTTAAAATATAAGGAGATACTGCATGTATATAAACCTCTAGTTGACTGGACTGTTTGCTATTTTGAATATTGACTTAGTCTTCCCACTGTACTCATGTTCTGTTAAATCCATGTGTCAGGCACTTAACAAATACTTCTGGAAGGATTTCTGGGGGTTTCTGAAGGATTCCGTGAGGGGGGTCAAGGTTCTGAGGACGTAAGGGGTCAGGGTCATGGAGATCACAGATGGAGTGGAAAGGTGGAAATGGATAGGAAGCACCAGGGACTTAGGGTTGGTCACGGTATTAGGTCAACATGACTAGTTGTTCAAGTGTTCGAAGTCAGAGGGACTTGGCTTCAACTTATGTGTTGTGCCCTCCTCGATCATCTGTCCCTAATTTTGAAAAGTCAGAAAGTTACTGGAACTGAATTGGAACTTAGGATGAAGATTAAGTCGATATTCATACTGGCAAATAGTCCAGTTGACTGGGGGTTATATACATGTATCTACTCCTTGTATTATCTATTGCTGAATAAAAGACAAGGGAGAGAAAGGAATACATGTGATTCTATGAAGCAGTTGGAAGAACTGCAATCAACAAGCGTAACTAATGGAATTTCAGGCCTATGTAAACAGGTCAAATTAAGTACTAAAGAATCTTTCAAGGGAGCAGAAATGGCATTCAAGAAAGGTACACAAGTGAGGTCACCACAATCCTCGGTTTGTATAGTACCAAGGTTGCTCTCTATTTTTTTGATTCCGTGGCTGGGGTTTCATCGGTCTCAGTTTCAGCACCTGTCTTAGAGTTGCAAGCTTTGGTGTTTGAGGAATTGCTTGCCTTTGAAGTGGCCTTCAGGCAGTCCTTGACCATGTGGCCTTTTGAGGTGCACAGGAGACAGAGACCTTGGTCGATATGTCTCTGGTGTTCTCCTGGCAGAAGTTTGCCCGCTTTCCTGAGCTTGGTCGAAAGGTTGGGCTGATTGGCAGAGCTTGAGAACTTTGAGTTGCCACTGTTGATGTTGTTGTTGGTCCTTTTACGGCTGTGTCAATTGTTGGAGTCATTAGAGGACTGGTTGTTGGACTGATTGGAGGCCTGCTGATTGGATGTGGTCAAAGTCGAAACTCATTTAGGATTTGTGAGGCTTTCGTACTCCTTGCATTCCCAGTATCTACTGTCAATTTCCAATGTGAACTGTCAAAGCTCGGCAAAGGACTTGAAGTGGGGGAAATACAGGAGACTGTCCTTGATCCTTTTGGCCAGGCCTTTGTATGCCACATGAGCAAGGGTGGGATCGTTCCACTGGGTGCAGTGGATGCATGGGAGAAGTTGATGAAGTACCATGTGGCTTTATAATGTTCCTTCATGACTATTTTTTCAAGTTCAATTTCTGCTTATACAGCGTTATTGAACAGTCTGAAATTTACTTCAAGTTCAGAGTAAAACTCTTTCCAATTGGTAAGCCATGGGGGCTTTGGATATATTTTGCCAAGGATGGTGGGTTCAAAGTATTGGAGGGCTGAGCCTGAGAGGTATGAGATGGCATACTGAATCCTCGACATGTCTGATTTGAAAGCAGATGGGTGGTCATGGAAATTCAGCATGCATTGAAGGAAGAAGGTATGGAGCTTAGCTTGGTCTGTGCTATCGTAAACCTCGAGGTCCCAAATCTTGGCTTGAGAGTTCAAGTCAGGGGGCTGGGGTTACACCATGCGCAGGAGTGCTCTTTTGATAAGCTCATTGTCATTGGGTTTGCAAGCATCATCATCTGGAGTGTTATCATTGGGTGGGTTGTTATCATCACCATCAGGTGGTGGAGGGGTGCCTTGTACACCATCCCCACTGGGAACTGCTTCTCCAGTGTTGAGGGTATGGATGGATCTGACATCTTCCAGTTGTTCTGAAAGTTGTCATCATTCTGAGATTGCCTGTAACTGGCTTGAGGGTCCTGGAGTGGCATTCTGCCTTACGGTGCATACACTAGAATGAGTGGTCATTGAAGACATGCTAATAATGAGATAGGGATGTGAGTCTGATAATACTGTTAAGCACGCAAGTGGTGAGGTTCTTAGCGCTGAAAGCTTGGCAAGGTTGAAACTTCACAGAGGTTCAGATGTGGGGCTTGGCTTTAGCTTATGTGCTGTGCCTTCCAATCTTGTTGGTCCCTAACTTCAGACAGAAGTTTAGAGTAGAGCGAGGTTTTGGCAACCTGTTCAATGAAAGCTTGGAGAGACAATGAAGCTTGGAAGTGAGCGAGGTTTGCTGGTGTAATTCTAAGTTGATTATCAGACTACCAAACTACTACATTACATGCGTATTTATACTGGTAACATATTTCAAATTAAGGTAGGACTTAGCAACTGAGAATGAGGGAAACATAAATGAGGAAAAAAGGACTCCAACCAAAAGAACAAGAGGGATGGGAGTACAAGGGGCTTCAGTGAACTTTGTGACCAAGCCACTATGGAATCTTGAGCAGGATCTAGCATTCATGAATTATCAAGCAGAGTTAGGCTGATCGGTGAAGTTAAAGAGATGGAAATTAAATGGTGCTTATCAATGAAGGTCACATGAAGTTCTCTACCAGTGAATGATGGACACAATGTCTGGCCAGAGGTTGGGGTTCCAATTGGGAGGCTGCGGACTGGGCAAGGGTGTCACAACCACACATCGTGCTTTGACTTACTCGGCAGTACCGACCAACCAACCCTTACTCATATCATTCCATGGCGTACGGTTTCGGTTCGGTACACCCGGTTCATCACCTGGTTCATTATCCTTTTCCCCAACCCCTATTCTTTATCATCCCTACACTCTTTTTCTTTCCCCCTCACTCACTTACCCACGGGACATTCACTATTCCCTGCCACTCACTGGCGGCCCTATTGTTTTATTCTCGGCCATTCCTTATTGTTCTATTTCTTTCCCACAATCTCACCGCTTATATTTCATTGTCTTACTCTCTCATTATTCTATTCTAATCGCTGTGGACTATACCTCCACATGGTCTTCATACCTTATTCTTTTTTCCATGTCTTATGCCACCCTTATTCCACATTCCGCCTCTCAGCCTATATAAGTAGGGGATACGTGTACATAGTTCCTCAGTCTGAGTATCAACTAGGTTTATGCCTCCCTACTCTCCTCCTTCTGTTCAGAAGTCCTTACTCAGGCCGACACTCTCGGCATCCGCCTGAGTATCTGTTCCCGTTACAAGTTAGTGGCACGCACAGGAGGCAGGGTGCAACGCACGGGTACGTTGAAGCCAAGCCACCCCGACTGGCCTGCAGGACTTGGCCGGTTCCGACAGCACCATCGGCAGTACCAAGGCCTGACAGTATACTCAGACTGACACTACCTCCTGTGCCCTTTACCGCTTAACGATTATGACCCTACAATCCAGATCTACCACCCGCAAGGCAACTAGCGCCCCAGACACCAAAACTGAGGAATCAGTGGAGGTGACTGAGCCAAACGACTCGGCAGGTGCTGGAACTGAGGTTAAGCTTAATGCCTCTGCCCTTCTTAATCCTAATTCCTTGGTAATCCCTCTATCTTCTGTTTTGATACTGAGTTCCTCGGCAACCCCTCTTAAATGTCTGATCGATTCAGGTTCTACTCACTGCTTTATAGAATCTTCCTATGTTCGGGAACATAAGATCCCCACCACTTCCGTGGATTCAATCCCCCTTAAACTATTTGATGGCACTACTAATGCGGTCATTACCGAATCTGTAGAACTACCAATCAAATTTCCGACAGGACAACTACAGTCCATCCGTATGTACATCACGTCACTAGATTCGTCTGTATCGGTAGTACTCGGTCACAACTGGCTCATCCGCTACAATCCGTTGATTGATTGGGTATTGGGCAGTATTACGTTCCGAAAAACCGCTAATGACCCTAGGTGCATCCCGAAGCCGTCGGTTCAGCCGGCATCTGCCGCTGCTCCACGGCCTCAACCAGGATCCTCTCCAAAATTAGAAGCCCCACGGATAGCCCTAGTCAATGCAGCCGCCTTTGCACGAGCCTGCAAACTAGAAGGTTCGCAAGTTTTCCATCTGGACCTTTCGGCCATTGACGCCATCTCGGCACGATCGGCCAAGGCCCCATCCGTTCCATCTGTTCCCCCTGATCCGGTCGACCTCGAAAATGTCCCAAAAGAGTATCACGAATTTGCTGACGTTTTCAGCAAAACAAAAGCTGACACTCTAGGACCCCACCGACCCTACGATCTCAAGATCACCCTGGAAGATGGTGCCAAGATGCCTCATCCACCCCTCTACTCGTTATCAGAATCAGAACTGGAAACCCTACGCGAGTTCCTTGACGAACACCTGAACATGGGGTTCATCAGGGCCTCCTGTTCCCTGCACGGAGCGCCAATCTTATTTGTCCGAAAGAAAGATGGCTCCCTTCGGCTATGCATTGATTTCCAAGCACTAAACAAAGTGACCAAGAAGGACCGGTACCCTCTCCCTCTAATCACTGACCTACTAGATGCCCCCCAAAAAGCTCGAATTTATACAAAGATTGACCTTCGGCATGCATACCATCTGATCCAAATTGCCAAAGGAGAAGAATGGAAGACTGCCTTCAAGACCCGGTATGGGTCCTACGAATGGCTAGTCATGCCGTTCGGCCTCTCCAACGCCCCTGTGGCTTTTCAGAGGTTTATGAATGACATTCTCGGTAACCTGATAGACCATTGTGCTGTCGCCTATATAGACGACATACTGATTTATTCAGACTCACTCGAGGAGCACCGAGAACATATCCAGGAGGTGCTCCGCCGACTCAGAAAAAACAGCTTATTCATCAAAGCCAGCAAATGTGAATGGCACAAAGACACGGTCGAATTCCTTGGCTACATCCTACGTACCGACGGCCTCACCATGTCCGATGACAAAGTCAAGACCATCCACGAATGGCCCGAACCACGGAAGGTCAAGGACATGCAGTCCTTCCTAGGTTTTGCCAATTTCTACCGTCGCTTCATATTTAACTATTCAGACATAACTGTACCCCTTACCTGGCTGACACGTAAAGGCACGACGTGGGCTTGGACCGAAGACTGTCAAAAGTCTTTCGATCTGCTCAAAACGGCCTTCACCTCAGCACCTATCCTGCATCACTGGGAACCCAACTTACCTCTGGTCGTAGAAACCGATGCTTCAGACTATGCCCTTGCGGCAATCCTTTCCGTTATCAATCCCGAAGGCGAGATTCATCCCGTTGCCTTTCATTCTCGTACCTTTACCGCTCCCGAGCTAAACTATGATGTTCATGACAAGGAACTTTTAGCAATTTTTGAGGCATTCAAGCAATGGCGGCACTACCTGGAAGGCTCTGCCGACCCCGTAGATGTCATCACCGACCACAAAAACCTCGAATATTTTTCCACCACTAAAGTCCTGACACAGAGACAGGCGCGATGGTCCGAATACCTCTGCCAATTTAACATCACTATCCGCTTCTGTCCCGGCAAACTCGGTACAAAACCCGACGCCTTAACTAGACGATGGGATGTCTACCCTAAAGAGGGGGGTAACAACTACGGCACCATCAACCCCCAAAACCTCCGACCAATCTTTACGACCACTCAATTAGTGGAATCTGTCAGGGGACTACCGGTTTATCCCTTTTTCCTTCCTTTTATTCCTTTTATCTCCTTCATTTCTCTTATTCCTTTGCTTACATTACTT